>LPNX010545077.1:133938-216785 GCA_001517045.1 Pseudotsuga menziesii | reverse complement strand
TGGCCGGAATACTTGGACTTGGTTGCCTGTCACACTGCGACCGAACTTTAGGGGTAACGAAGCGACGCTGGGGGGTAACAGGAGGGTTTTCTTCGGGGTCGGATTGTGGAGGTTTGACAGGGGGAAATGCGGTGGCCTGTCCTGAGGAGTAGGATTCAAAATTTCTTTTGTACCATTGCTCACTTCGTGGAAACCCACTTTGCGCATCGAAAATATTCTCACTTGCAAACATATGTTAGTACGACTAAACTAGCAGTCTGACTCAAATAATAAGATACCCTTTTCAACCAATAGTATTTTAATCTTCAAGCTTAAGGAATTTAAAAACTTACCACGGGGCCCTTTGAAGAACTGTCGTTCACCTTTGCTGAAAGACGTGCTTGTATCAATGGCAAACTCTGTCACGAAGGCCTCCAATGTGCGCGTCGTCCATAAATCGACAGCGCAGTATACCTCGTTGTTCACGTGTTGCACAAGGTTGACCCTTGCGGGGGTCCACACAGGAATCCGTCGAGCTTGAAAGTTCATCCCCCTCTCTGTTAACCTAGACAACCACTGGTGCAACTCTATGTGGAAACGACCAAAGAAAGTTTCATAAGTATCACAAAAAACATACCGTTGTAAAAAGTCACTGGCGCTTTGACACGGATTCACCCTCTTGAGCAGGCACTGAGTTCAACCGGCAATGGAACCAATTTGTTGGGCAATAGGGCAGACCTAGGTTTAATCCTTTAGTGTCGCACCAAAAAAAGACCCACAGTGTTGGCCCTTTCGGCAACAACCTGCGCGCAGGTTGCAGTCTCACCAGAAACAGCTATGGGATGCCGCAGAATCAGGTTTCTGCAAGCAGAGAGGGGGATTACTGTACCTTAGCCTTTTAATAACCTTATTAATCAATAATTACCAGTTCTACTATTCATTCACATACAACTTCACAAATAAATAAACAGTCGTGACTTGCTCAACCCACTACAGGGAATTCACAGCGAAGCTAAATATTAGCAACGATCTAACTTATCAGATGTATACAGTTATTAATGCATAAAAGAAATAGAAACAGAAACAGCACAAGAAACCACAACACCGGATATAACGTGGTTCACCCCCAGTGTAGGGGCTACGTCCAAAAACTCTGTTCTATTCAACTTGCTACAAAACCATAGTTTGATCTACGCACTCAACTGTAGATCCTTTCAGTCCTCAAAATCCGCGTACACAGCAGCAGGCCCCTGCGCACACAGCTATAGGTCATTCCTTAATCTTCCTTACAAAAACCCTCTGCGCACACAGCTGCAGAGGTCGTCCACGCACACAGCTGGGACTTAACCTTTTCTTACAAAACCGATCTTAGCTTCGCCGTAATCTTTCTTTCATCATAAAAACCTAACCTATCTTCTTTACATAAGCGCTTATTTATACTGCGCATTTTTACAAAACCATGGGCTTAAACCATGGGCACCCAAAAAAACCCTAAACCCTGGATTTAAACCACGGGTTTATTACAAAAAAGAGGGTTTTGACTTACCTTGACACCCCTAAGACTATCTTGGCCCATAACTCCACTTACCAACAGCCGTGAAGTTACCACAACTAGTAATATTTAGGGTACACGCCCCAACAGAGGTGTGAGAGGTGTCTCGAATAGGCTCCGAGTGACTCTCAATTAGTAGCTAATGGTGCTGCCCCTAAATGAGGGTTTCTAATTTGTGGTAAAAATGTTGTAAAACAAAAAAGGAAAATATACGCTATAAGTGACTCATGGTGGTTATATCAATCATAAAATATCTTGAGGTAGAGCCCCTTACGCAACTTCTTCAAGAGTCGATCATGTGAGTCAGTGAAGAGGTATGCTCCCTTGCAGAGACGAAGGTCATTGGAAAGGAGGGGTGATGGAATCTGGTCTTTTATGGGAAGAACTGATTCCACACTATGGTTTAAAGGGAACAGGGTAAAACCAGAGGTGGTCTTACAAATCTCTTCATCATCGTGTAAGTGGTGCAGGGATAGATCAAGTGGATCTTCCAGGTCAACGAGGCGAAAGGGAAACGGGTGCTAGATATCATGAAAATGGTATTGGTTGTGGCTTTGCTGGCCTTTCCCCCAGTCTCTGTTGGAGGAAGAGGGGAAGGCCTAGAGATGGGAAGATTCTTTGATGGAGCCGGAGGTAGGTGCAACATCATCTCAATTGGCTGGACATGATTCAACACATCTTGGGGCCTCAGAGGTAGCTTAGGTGGTTCAATGTACCAAATAGGAACTCCCAGTGTGAAATCCTGTAAATTGCGGGTTACCAAGACATACTTACTCACGATCCCGGATGGTAGGAAAAGGATCATGTTGATCAGGAATGAATCCCATTGTTTCCCTTGTAATTGAGGTTAAGGTTGTGACTGAGGTTGCGACTGTGGATGGAGCTGCGGCTGCGGAAACAACGGAAGAGACAGGTCTGATGGACCGTCGATGATGGTGGAGACAAGAGGGTCTATAGAAATGGACATCATGTAAATGAACATGGTGTCTAAAGAAGGAGGTGGGATATGAACCTCTTCGATTAGAGTGATCTCAGATTCAAGGGAATGTTGTTGAAGGTTGGCTAGAGCCATTCGAAACTCGGACAAGTCTTGGCAGTGGTGAGAATAGTGTCCATATAATCCGCAGAGGATGCAAGCATGGTTTTTTCTGGATGACTTGTTTCTCACTATTGACCTACTTGGGAGTTCAACCATGGGGAGGTTTTTCATTGTATCCATGGCACCCAAATGTGCACGGATTATGGGAATCTCAAGGAAGTTTTGAGTTGGATGGCCCTGTTTTTCACATATGGCACAAGGTGGGGTCTATTGAGGTTTGACGGTAGCTTTCACATTTTTTCCCCTGGCCCTTTATTGGTGGGGTGGTGCAGGTGCGGGTGTGGTGGTTGGTTTTTGCGGGCCGGGTGGAGGATGAGACTCAACCGCAATGGGTTGCATGGGGGTTAAGACTACCTGTGGAATTGGTGGTTGAGCTATTGGATCAAGGTACCTCATGGGAATTCCCAATGTAAAATTGGGTAAGTTTAAGGTGGCCATTATTGGCTTGCTCATGACACTAGGTAGGGAAAAGAGGAAGGGAATTGTGTGGACTAGGGAGGAGCCCATATAACTCCCTGATGTTTGTATGTGTGGATGAGGTTGTGGTTGTGGTTGTGCATAATGTTGTGGCTGCGGATGGTGATGTAGCTGATGTTGATGTTGCGGCTATGGACTATCTTGTGGTTGTAGTTGGGGTTGCGATTGTGGTTGTTGTTTGGGTGTAGCAGTGCTGAATGAGAGCATGCACAAATCCGTAGTCTCGTTTGGTGTTGGTGGTGGTGACACTAAGTGGAAAGAAGTCATCATGGTGGTATCGGTAAACAACCTAGGGCCCACATTCAATAATCGGGAGGCTGATATGTTGTTAACCATGGTGTTGACCGTAGGGATAACATTGGCAGGTGTGGTCATCCCTTGCAGATCAATGGTGTTAATCGTAGGGATAATATTGGAAGGTGTCGTTATCCCTTGTGGATCGTGATAAGTGAGTTTGTCAACCATCATGATTTTCCCTTCGTGGGGGAACATCATGAGACAAAAAATAGTTGATGCTACGACTCTCATGGCGTACATATAACGTCTTATGAGGAGAAGGTTATAATCCAATTGAGCATTGACAACCTCTATGTCAATCAGTACTATTTTTCCAGCTAATGTGATGGGGACGTGGGAGAGGATTCCTTGGTCTTTAGTGGGATGGCCATCATAAGCCCGTAGAGTTGTAGAGGATGGTTGTAGAACTGGGGATCCAAGCTTCTGCCAGACTAGGGTAGAAATAATGCACGTGGATTCCCCCTCATCCACAATGCATTGGTGCATGACCAAATTTTGGATAGACACCAGGATTTGGAAGGCAATGGTTGATGGCATTCGTGGTTCTCCATTATCTGTGTCAAATGTGATCAATTTGGAGTCACAGGGGTCCACAGCACTAAGGGAAACTAGTAAGGACTTCCGCTGCATTGGGAAAGTTTTTAGTACCTCAAGAGCAGACATGGTGGTAGGTGTTTGGGCCAAATCATCCACAATGTTGTAGCTAACAGCAGCTCTAGCCGTGGCATTGTTGGAAACACATTGTATGAGGGGGTGCAAGAAAGGGGGTAACTGAAGAGGTGCATTTGTTATTTTAGGCGTAGATGTCATTGATGTGTCAGTGGGTTCATTGTTGGTTCTATAATGATTTCATCTAGTTTGTAAATTGACCTCTTCAGTTGTCATAGATAGCAAGTGGTGGACACTTATTTCTACCATGGGAGGTGCCCCCAGAGCGTTGGGATTGGGTTGGGGAGGGGGTGTAGTTGCCACCAATCCTTGGACTGGTAATGGGTTTTGGAGCACCATAGGAGGAGGTCCTGGTGGTGCTGGGTTGGATTGGGATTGGTCTATTGTATTGGTGGCATGTTGAACCTTGTTTCTAATGGCCTGTTTAGTGTGATCCATGAAGGGACACTCATATGAGTAGTACCCGTAGACCTCGCATAGTGTGCATGGTTGGTTTGTATGCAACAGAGCGTTGTGTCTTGGTGCATTTGGTCGTTGAGGATTTTTGGATGGCCGGTTCACCGCAGCATTATTGGGAGGATTTGGTTGTTGACCACCTCCCTACAGTTGATTTTTGCCTTAGTTCCAGGGTCAGTTATTCCTGGCTTTCCCTTATTAGTTATTGGGGGCTGGCTGGTTGGGACAGTTTTACTGTGCAAACACTTGTCCCAACAGAGCAGGTGGAGTAGGGGCAAGGGCTTGAATAGCTTACACCGGTGGTGCATAGTATACTTGGGTAGGTTTCGATGCCACAAATGTGGGCATTTGTCCTGTGTATTGTTGTGTTGGCCAAGCTAATGCCTGGGCCTACTGTGGTGGCGCAGGTTGTGCATAAGAAGTTGTGGCTCTGGACTGAGACATCATTCTTGCATAGTCCAGAGTTTGGTTTTGGTACGCAACACTAGGGGTGTTGGTTGGTTGTGGTGGTATTGCATGTGGTGTCGAACAATGCTATGGTTGGTGAGAGATGATGCCATCCACAGCATGGGATGCCCCCGATGCATCTCGGAAGGAGATGCCTGCACGGGGAGCATCTAGAATGATAGTATAAAGGTATCCAGACTGTGCATAAATTATATCAAACTGCTAGGCTTTCAATATGGCCTCCTCTTCGGATTAGGGACATTCGGATGCGACATCCTTTGCTATATGTGGTAGAAATTTTTTTAGGAACCAATCCAGGAAGATCCTGTCATCAAGTTGGATCTTGCACAAACTATGGCGTCGCCACCACTCATGGATGTGGTTGGTTATGTGGGTCGCAATATTCTGGAGGCAAGATAACAATATCTTGACACCTTCATTGTATCTAACAGGGAGTTGGAAATATTGAAGGAACATGAAAGCCAGGGAGTTGAAATCTAGGTACTTGGTTTGTGGTAGCTTGATGTACCATTTGGCTGCAGCACCTGTGAGGGTGTGCATTGGAAAAGTTGAAGTCTAATTGAATCATCTACGATGTTGTTTGATGAGAACCATAAATGAAACATCATGATGTGGTTTTGGGGGCACTCCCCTACCTTCCCTTCATACTTGGGAATGTCTAAGGGAAGTTTGGTTGGCATGGGAGGCCAAAACGTTTGATGGTAGATAGGGTCATTTGTTAACTGAGCCAAGTCAAGCAAATTGAGATCTGCCATGAAAGGAAGGTTTGACCCAAGTTTGATGTGAGATGGGGTAGCCATGTTGGTGGGGTTTGCATGGAATTGATGCACCTACATAACTGGGGGTACTTGTGGTACTTGTGGATGCAAGTGTAGTGGGAGGGGCAGTGTAGGTGGAAGGGCCACTGCCCCCATGTATGACAGGAGGGGCAGTGTAGGTGGAAGGCATACTGCCCCCATGTGTTGCAAGTGGGACAACTTGACTAGTCAATGTGGGTGGTGGTAGCTGGCTTATGATGGTTTGCATGACTGTGCCAAGACACTAACAGAGGTGTTGGTGGTGATGTGGGGTGTGGACATGGGTCCACTACCAATCACTACGTCAAAAAATGGATCCAGGTTTGCACCAGCCATGGGGCTAGATGGTGCAGTATGCAAGTCTAGCTCATATTGGTATGATTCTAAGTCAGAATCATAGGTTGTGTTGCCTTCTAATCATGTAGAGGGTCACGAGAATGGTCTTTACGGTGTTGATTCAAGGACCCAAACTGTGGTGGGTCGCCTCTCAGGTGTGAGGAAGAACGTGGGGGATCAATCATGTCTGATTTGTATGTCAAAATGGTGAAATATGGTGATGATTTTTGGACCTCGGTTTTAATGGCTTCCTATTGGCTTCAAGTGGTCACTCGGCCACCAAGACTATGAGAAGACAGCACTTGGATTTTTCCTCACGGGAGTGCTAGTCAATCGATGGGGGTCGTTGCCTGTTTCGCTTGGCAATTCCTCTCAGTGGCCAGCTACTTTAGGGTTTCCCGTGGTACTCCTTACAATGAGATTTTGAGTTGAGCCCAAGTACTTCCCATGGTTAAGGAAGTTAGGGACTTATGTCCTCAAATACTACAGATGTTTGACTTAGTGTAAATTGTAAATTTTAATGGCTCACTTGGTGTCATGAACTGAGTTGGATTGGTTTATATGGTAGGGTTTGTGTGTATATATTTTTTCTTTGTGTTATACTTAGTGGTTGCATAAATGGTTTATGAATATTCTGCAGAGTTCATAACATTGTCAATGAAAGCAGTAAATGATAATCAGAAATTTTACACATGTACCATTTGCGAATCTGGACTATGATAGCCTGACTAGGTGACTACCTTGCACCTATTTTTCTCTTCAACCAGGAAAGGGTGTTGGGATCTCAAAAAAATGGGACTAATACCATCTATAGATCCACATGTCACCCTTCGAATGTAAGGCTGGTCAACAGGGAGGACGTTGAGCACCGTGAGAAGCCCTCCTTCTCTACCCCCTCTACCTTCCAAGTCACTCATTTTTAGTGGCTTTGAAAAATGATCGGTGAAGTGCCTATTACTATATGAGATTCACCCTTCATCTTATCCCAGAATACCCCAAAGGGTGATGACTGGGTAGAGGAGGAAGGGCTGGGAAAGACATTGATTTTAATTACAGTAATTTTTAATCAAGCTTTGATCATGTTCATTAATCCATTAACCATTGATTTACACATGCTGCAAATAAAATGAACAAATATTGAACAAAAAAAGAAAGAAATTTGATGGACAGAGGTGGTTGAACCACACTGACAGTCCTTAACTTTTAAAAAATCAGAATATGAGAGAAACCGAGGGGGCACCAATTTTTCCCAAAAACAAGTGAGGGGGTCGCTCAGAACCTGCAGACATAAGTGAGCTGACTTTTGGGAGGGGGTCACACCTTTCGGTGCAAAATGGGCGACCTGGTCACACCTGTCAGGCATGAATGAGCGACATGGTCCCCTCTTTCAGCTTGATAAGAGCGACCTACTCCGAAAAGTGAAATTTTTTTGATCCTGAGCCAGATCCGGCTGATAGTAACCTGTACTGTGGCCAAATGGGCTCGGATTGGCCTTGAGGAGGCTCGGTAGTAACTAGAAATGCAAAAAAATAGATATCTATGATAGATTTAACAGAAATTTAAACTAGGGCAAGAAAATAGAAATAAAAACTAAAACTTGTAAAAACAATCCAGGGATCCTGTAGGATCGACCTGGCATGGTCACCAGTTCTATAGCAGGGATTTCTCCCTTACTACAGGGCAGGAATAAATACCTTTCGTCTATAGGATGGAAGGTTAGGGTTCCTAGTGGTTGTACAAGAAAAATGAAATAAAAATGAAAGTAGAACAAAAATGTAAAAACCCCTCTGCACACAAGGTTATGGGTTTAGCTCCAATACCCTACATACAACTTGTTATAAAACCTGAAGACCTGTAAGCAAACAATGGAGACCTAAAAGAACATGTTACGCCATACACCTGTAAGCAAAAATATGTTAGAAAAAACTAAAATAAACAACACAAAATAGACATTATACCTTCTATGGGTGGAAATGGGCCACCATACCCTAGCTTGGAGAAGCACCTCTCTTGAGAATGGGGGAGCTATGGCTCAATGGGAGGATGGATGAGAGGGAGGGTGAATGGCTTGAGAGGAAAATGGTCTCAAGGCACTCACTTGGGTAGCAAAACAGTATGCAAGGAAGGAATGTTTTGAGAGTGACCCCCACCCCTCTATTTATAGTGTTTTTAGGGTTCTAAGCCCTTGGTCAGGGCTTTAACCCCTTTTTTGGGGACTTTATCCCCTTTCACTCAATCTTTAGATCTTCTAGGGGTCTTAATCTCCTTTTAGGGGTTTTAGCCCCTTTTTGGAGGCTTCAACCCCTATGAGAGCTATTTTTGCTTTTTTTAGGAAATTTTAAGCCCTTTTGCATATTTTTTAGCCTTTTTGAGGGTGTGGGGGTCAAATGGGGTCAAATGAGGGTCTTGTATGGTTGTCCTTGGGTGGTGTAGGCCATGTAAAGCTGAGTGAGGGATTTTTTGGGTTAACATGGACCCATTACCCCCTTTCCTGAATATTGTCCCATGTGAGTATGTATCTTTTGAGGATAAGCCAACTAAAAGCTGCTACTTTGGGCGATAATCTCCCACCCCATATATTCCTCCATTTAACCTTTTTGGCCATTCTATGATTTTTAGTAAGCATCTCAATGGATTCTTTAATATTGAAGTTTCCCATGTTTGTCTACCCCCATCTGATTTTGTCCGGTCCTACATTATTGGGGATCTTCCTGGACCAAAGTTCATTGTAAAAATCCTCAGTATTCTCTTTTGGAGCAAGAGCTTGCCACCAAACCTTTGCTTTCCGAGTCCTAAACAGTTTTTCTGGGGATCTAGAGTCCCAAAATTCATCCACCGTTTCATCGAACTATTCTGAAGATGATGGATTAGCACAGGGACGTCATCTTGATTGGCTATGCATGACTCCTGATTCTAGACATCGCTAGCAAATAGCACAGTCCTTTCATCTCTAACCTCCCAAAAACTATGACTTTGGATGAGGCTTCGATTTTCTTGAGTCGATTTCCAAATGTTGGAGCCCGGGACATTTTCTCCAATTCTAATTAGTTGTTGTTTTGGCCATTAGGGAGTGTATTTCTTGTGCCATAGTTTAGCCCAAGGTTCCTCTTCATGGGTTATCCATATCCACCATATTTTTGCTCCCATTGTTTTATTTATATCTAGAGGGTCACGTAGTCCTAATCCCCCAACTTCCTTGGGTTTGTATATTGTTTGTAAGTCCACCAGTGGCCACTTTCTGTGTCCATCAGTTCGCCCATACGAATTTTCTTTGGATATTACTTATATGTTTTATCACTAATTTTGGTGCATCCAGTACAGAAAAGAGATAGAGTGGAATAACTTGTAGGACATATTTTACCAGGATGAGTCTACTTTGGAAATTGAGGGCTATGAAATTCCAATGAGTCATCTTTTGCTTGATTTTGTCCAAAAGTTCCTTGCACAAAATTTTCCTTATAGTGGCTTCAACTAATGGTGCTCCTAGATATTTAGAGGGAAGCCCTCCTTTTGAGAACTTTAGAATTCTAAGAATATTTCTTTTAGTTATTTTTGGAGTGTTGAAGAAGTAAACCTGAGATTTAACCTTATTAATTTCAATTCCACTAGCTTCCAGGAAGGTATCCAACCCTTCTTTTAGACTACGAGCCTCCTGTATAGTAGAAGGTCCCATGAGCATCGTGCCATCCAAAAACTGTTGATGAGTTTGTGGTTCAATCTCATTGTTAAGGGATAGTCCTCTAAGCATGTTCTCATTATGAAAATTCTTGAAAATTCTACCTAAACTCTCAGCTATAATAATGAACAAGAAGGGAGACAGAGGATCTCCCTGTCTAATTCCTCTTGAATCCTGGAAGGGCAAGGAGGGAGTCCCGTTGACCAAAATGTAAAAGAAATCTGATGAAGCAAGTTTCATAACCAATCTTGTCCACTGCTCAGAGAAGTCGAAGGCCCATAAGACACATGCTAAGAATTTCTAGTTAAGTTTATCATAAGCTTTTGACAAATACAGTTTTAGAAGCATACCTAGGATTTTCCTGATTTTTAACATGTGAATGGTTTCATGAATCAGAATGATACCATCCAAAATCTGTCGTCCTTTGATGAATCCTTCCTATTCAGGAGAAATGAAGATGCGGATTAGGGATCGAATCCTCTTTGCAATAACTTTTGAGATAGTTTTATATATGACATTACACAAGGTGATCGGTCTTAGTTTTCTAGGGTCCTCCATGCTGTTTTCTTTGGGAATAAGTGCCAGGAAGGTTGCGTTAAGTGCTTTCAAAATATTACCAGTATTCCTGGAGTCTTCTACCAGTGCCCATACTTCCTCTTTCAACCAATCCTAATAGACATGGAATAAATTTGTAGTGAACCCATTAGGTCCCAGGACTTTGTCATTCACCATTTGTTTGACAGCTACTTCAACTTCTTCCATATCAATTGGTTTCAAAAGCATGAAGTTGTGTTCTTCCGTAATGACCTTTGGAATGTGTCATAACACCTCCCTCTTAGTGGATTCCCAGTCCCAATCCATCTCCTCTAGGAGATTAGCGAAGAAGGAATTCAAAGTGAGTTCCAATTCCTCCAGGGTTTCGCCAATGGTTCCTTCCTCTATTTTCATTCTCACCATTTGGTTTCCGTGGTGTTATAGTGGATTTCGCCACTCTAGGTGAATCACACTTTGTATGGCCTTCCCCTGTCCCACTACAGACTCTTTAGACCCCATGGACCATATTTTATCCTTTTATGTTACCTTGATCATCCCTAAAAACTATATAAAAGATGATATATGTGGTTTTTTCCCCGATAACCTCGTACATACGCGAGTTTGACTCCTATAACTGTGTACATTGGGACGTGTGCATAAGTCCAAATCCTTTTGGAGTTTTCCTTGACTTGGATCCGACTCATTCGACTCCTAGCCTTCCATATGCCTTGAGATCGCTCGGATTCAACCCTTCATTATCCCTTGTGAAGCTATATAAGGAACCCCTTGGTACATTGAAGGAAGATAGAGATATTGAGCAACAAAACTATAGTCCATTGTTGCCAGAACTATACTTGAGTCTGCATCCTTTTGTCCCTTTGGAGCACTGTTGTGTTCTTCCCAAGCTTTCCTTTGCTAGTGAGCTTGCTATTGAGAGATGGAGGATTGAGGTGGTGGAGGCCCAAGTGGGGGATTCAGTTTCTCCGGTTCGCAGACATGCCGTCAGAGGTTGTATCTATCTTGTAATCTCTGATTTATATTAATAAGAACTATCTTTCCTTGTCCAATGATGTGTATTTGATTGAATATTGTATCCATTGGAATATGTCAAATGCTTTTACATTATTGATTATATATGCTAGAATAGATCTAACACCATGATATATAGTATGCTTGTATTGTTTACTTGTTGTTGAGGAAGTATTATATCAATTCAAGCTGAAGATTGGAAAGCTCAACGGGGATCTACTTCAACCATCCGGAATAAGGTACGAGGTCTGATCCTTTAGTGTTAGACATTTTATTTCTATTTCATATTGGGAAAGATTTATTTCTGGAGTCAAGTCTGTCTGTTGTGGTACCCCAAGCCATAGGAATTTCTCTCCGTAACAAAATTGGCGACTCCGCTGGGGATGTTCCTTGTTTTTCTTTGGGGTTGGGGGCACAATGGGCTTGATTTTATTGATTTGCTCTTTGTCTCTCCTTGTTTCTGGGTTGCATTTTATAGTATGTTCATCCATCGACACTCCCCTTTATTGGTTTGACCCTTGGCCTGCTTTTTACCACTGCCTTCTCTGTATACGCAGGTTTTTGGCCAAAAGTTGCATACATACGCAGCTGTTCTTTATACAGTCACGTACATCCTCCCTTTTGGTGAGGTTGATGTTGTGGGAAGTTGTTGGGTGGGTTGTGAGTGTGGTTGGGTCTTCCTTGGGTCTGAGGTTGTTTGTTGGATGCTTCTTTTGTGACCAGAGACCGCTCTTTCATTGATTTTTCTTTGAAATTAGTTTTAGTCATTTATCTTTTTCTTTTGCCATTAGTGCATTACTATTTTTTGTCTTGGTGTCTTGCTGGGCTTGTCTTTTATACTTGTTGCAGAGACTGAGAGTTTTAGATGACTTTTATTGCATTTTTCATTCTTTTATATTGAAAAATACAAATTAGTTGCACTCTTAGTTGCATCTTAGATATGGATTTGAGGAGGTACTTGCATTGGATTGCTTGGATGAGAGTTGTGTTTAGGATTTCATATAGAAAGGATTGCATTGGCATTCGAAAAGGAATATATATTTATGCATCACATGTAGTGGCATACCCTATTTTTCATTTGACAAAGATTGCACTTAGCATTGTTTGTTATGCTGTGCACTTTTATTTCACTGCTGAGTCTTCATATCACTAGTTGCACGGCCATTTCCCTTTGAGTAATTACAGCCAACTAAAATCAACGCTAATTAAAATGAATTACACTCTTCTCTTTTCTAGGGTGCACCAACAAGGTTAGGTTTTAGGATCTTGGAATAGTTCATTGTAAGTCAATTATCCAAGATCACTAAACAACAACATTTAGGTGTCTATCCAGGGAGTGTGTGAAATCCTTGGTATAACCATCGTTCTCAGGATCCTCCTCTCAAACGGGAGTCAAGCACGAGGCAGTGTGAGCGGTTATTGGTTGGGATGACCCCTAGTCATAACTGCGTAGCACCGGAGATATTTCCAGGATTGTATTCGTATCTGGGGACTCTTTCGAGAGTTTCGGGCATTGCTACCCTACCCATACGGTTAATCCCACCTGCGACTGTCCTCCTGAGCTTTGATTATATTGAGGTGACCTTAGTGACCTTACCTAGGATATCGAGGGGGTACTTGTAGAGGTTATTCTGCAGGTGTCCCTGCCTGGTAGAGGTCGGACAGCACAGTCGCTTTATGCGTTGAAGCTAAGGGCCACTATAATTGGTTACGTACCTCTGCTTGTAGTGTATGGGAGTTTCGAGCCTCTCCTAGGTGAGACATACCTACTGCATTCAGGAGCTCACATATCCTCCCCTTGGTTTGCTTGTATTTTGGATGTAGATTTTCTTAGGAGTGTGCTCTTTGTGTGCTAGTTGGCCTTTGGGATCGTGGTTACTTGAGTATATTTATGCTCTTTTGAGTTCAGGTCCTTTTATTTTCGACATGCCTGGTATCCTATCACCCGTCTTGGTCCTAGTACGGACCCTGGTGTTAGACTTGGGGGCATCACAACCCCTTACCCTGCTCATAGATTTGAAGTGGTCACATTCTTCCCTATACTCCATTTGTGGAGGATGTTGACTCCCTTCGCTCAGTCTTTACACCAGTGGTCACCCTCATGGGGGTGGTAGTGGATGCGTGAACATTGGGTCTACACCTTAGTTTCCTTTTTATGTCTCATCGTTCACCGCATTGTTTCCTTTGGGTGCTGTTGTCATGATCATTCCTCCCTATATCCTATAGTGTGGATTCTTTATTAACTATTTTGGGTTGTTTTGGTCTTATATGCTGGTCATGTAGGGTCCAGTTTTTGTACACTCTTTCCGAGGTTTCGACCCGTTTGTGCCTATCACAGGTATTATGTCTGAACTGGCATATAGGTTAGGATATCACATCCTCTTGCACTTACGCATTGCCTTATGACCGTTCCATCTTAACCTTAGGTACGAACCCATTCCATGGTATCACAGAACCTTCATGCTGCTGTTAGAAGTGGTACTATGTGAATGGTAGAGCTTTCCTATACATGGGTGTCCTAGTTAGATCCCCTTTGCATTTGGTGCCCATGCCATGAGTCCTCTCTTAGGTCCGGGAGTCCGTTGTATAGTATTTCCGTGACATTTTGCAAGAGCCTCATACTCCTCTTGATCATATGCTGGCCTGTTTCTCTCCAGACTCCCCCTATGTCAAGTTGTGAATGCATTATCATGAGATTTTCCTACCTTATTGAGCTTTATGCTGGCTCCCCTGACATTGCGTTTCAGCCATATAGCCCGAGCTTGTATCATGTCTAGCCATGCAGAGCCATTTTTTATATCCTTCGCAGCTTGATTCCCTCTTTACCAGGAGGGGATTTTCCCCCGAGTGTCGATATCCTACACATGTATCCTTGCATTGAACATAGGTATGTTCCACTTCTTGACTAGTTTGTTTTCCCTCATGACACTCGTCTCCTCCTAGTTTGTAACTATAAAGCTAGTTTATTCTTTTTTCAAGCTTTTCAAATAACTGAAAAAGTCCATGCTGCCATTCCCAGTACAGTTACTAGTTCATGCACTTTATGATCGAGTCCTTCCACATTAGACAACTTTACTGAGTACCTCGTGTTGGATGATGGGGGATTCCTTAATGCCCTCCTTCCAGTGGATTTCATCCCATCGACTTCAGATCATTTATTCTGGGATTGGAATCTAGAGTCATTTTGAGTGCCTTGAGACTTGCAGTCATCAGTGGCAAGTTCTCTCGCCATCGTCAGTTTCTTGGGAATACATCAATGTCCCCTGATCGATGGATTCTCTCAAGTGTTCGACCTCAACACATCTATTCACACTTGTTAGTTTGCACTCTAGTACCTTGATTCCCATTATCATTATCGGTGGGTAATCTCGCGTCTGTTAACGGTATACATCAATGACCGGTAATCAGACGATGGACTACTATGTTCGACCTCGACACCTCTATTCACATAGTAGGACATGTACTCGTAGCGGTTTGTGTAGAAGACCTTCCAGACTGGTGGCATCTCTTATATGATACCTCCTTGATCATTCTAGTTTTCATGAGATTTCAGATCTCGTGACTTGATTCTGGTGTATGTCAGACATTTCCAGCCACGATGGAGATCTTGATCTATTGTATATCTTCAGCCATTTTGGAGATCATGGTTCTTTGTATATCTTCATCATGGAGATTATGATCTATGTATATTGTACGTGGCGATGACTACATATGTGATATCATGTATTATGCCTATTTGTGGCCATTGTACTCTTATGTATTCGAGACTGCTATATGTACTTGCAGTTATATGCAGAGTTGTATTATTGTACTATGATGATTGGGTGGTTGGTCTTCCATTTTGGATCCTTCATCACTCCACTTCTGGGATGGACTTATAATGTATTTCGGCCATCGTATGACCCCTCTGACCTCACACATTAGAGGGCATCTGTTATAGCAGATTTCACCACTCTAGGTGAATCACACCTTGTATGGCCTTCCCCTGTCTCGTTGCAAACTCTTTAGACCCCATGGACCATATTTTATCCTTTTATGTTACCTTGATCATCCCTAAAAACTATATAAAATATTATATACGTGTTTTTTTCCCCGATAACCGCGTACATACGCAGGCTTGACTCCTATAACCGCGTACATCGGGATGTGTGCATAAGTCCAAATCCTTTTGGAGTTTTCCTTGACTTGGATCTGACTCATTCGACTCCTAGCCTTCCATATGCCTTGAGATCGCTCAGATTCAACCCTTCATTATCCCTTGTGAAGCTATATAAGGAACCCCTTGGTACATTGAAGGCAAATAGAGAGATTGAAGCAAGGAAACTATAGTCCATTGTTGCCAGAGCTATACTTGAGTCTGCATCCCTTTGTCCCTTTGGAGCACTGTTGTGTTATTTCCAAGCTTGCCTTTGCTAGTGATCTTGCTATTGAGAGATGGAGGATTGAGGTGGTGGAGGCCCAAGTGGGGGATTTAGTTTCTCTGGTTTGCAGACGTGCCGTCAAAGGTTGTATCTATCTTGTAATCTCTGATTTATATTAATAAGAACTATCTTTCCTTGTCCAATGATGTGTATTTGATTGAATATTGTATCCATTGGAATATGTCAAATGCTTTTACATTATTGATTATATATCCTAGAATAGATCTAACACCATGATATATAGTATGCTTGTATTGTTTACTTGTTGTTGAGGAAGTATTATATCAATTCAAGCTGAAGATTGGAAAGCTCAACGGGGATCTACTTCAACCGTCTAGAATAAGGTACGAGGTCTGATCCTTTAGTGTTAGACATTTTATTTCTATTGCATATTGGGAAAGATTGATTTCTGGATTCAAGTCTGTCTATTGTGGTACCCCACGCCATAGGAATTTCTCTCCGTAACACCTGGCGATTTTGGATGGCCGCTTTGTGGAAAAAACTAGTGTTATGTTCACCTTCGTAGAGCCACTTAACTCTAGATTTTTTATTCCAGAATACTTCCTCTTGTTGCTCTCTTAGGCTGAATTATTGTATCAGTAGTTTTTCTTGCGAATGGATTTCTTCTGAGAAACCACTTTGGATACCTTTTACTTGTACCTCCTGTATCTTACTATCTAGCTCATTTTTTGCTTGAAAAATGTTTCCAAAGGATTCCTTGTTCTATTTCTTGATTCTTTTTAAGAGTTTGAGCTTTTGTTGAAACTGGTACATCCTAGTTCCTTTAATGGGTGGTGTTTCCTCCCACCATTCTTTGATTTTCTCCAAAAAATCCATCTGAACCAACTAGAATTTCTCAAATTGGAAGGGTATTCGAAGGTACACCCCAACGCTCTCCCATTCCAAACTGATAGGCCAATGATCTGAACCGGCTGATGGAAGTACTATAGCACACAATTCTCCCCCTTCCATCCCAATTGATTTAGAGACCAAAACGTGGTCTAGTCAACAAGCTACTCCTCTATCTCCACTTCCTTTGTTGTTCCAAGTAAAGGTTCCATTGGTCATTCTAACATCAACCAATTTAAGTTTGCAATAAATTCATTAAAATATTCACTAACAGGATTTAATTTCCGTATCCCACCTTTTTTCTCATCAAGGTTCCTGACTAACTTAAACTCTCCTCCAATGATCTAGGGTTTTCCTCTCGATGCTAACTTGAGAGTCCCTAACAACTCCATAAATTTCAGTTTCTACTCGGCTAGAGGAGGTTCGTACACATTGTTTATGAACCCCCATGTACTTGTTCCAAGGATATGGAATGCTGCTGAAAAAGAGAATTGTGTTGCATTGAAGTTGGAGAGGGACACCTCTCTTCAGTTCCACAATATCCCTAGTCCTCTAGCCGCACCTTTCACATCCACAGTAATAGCTTCGCTCCCCTTCCAGAATTTCCCCCCTATAAATAGAAGCTCGGCTTCTGAGCATTTTGTTTCTTGTAATAATATGATTCTTGTTTTTTCCATCTCAATCCTTCTTCTTAGAAGACGAATCTTCAAGGTACTGTTATAGCCTCTTATATTCCAAGACGTAATCCGCATCAGAAACTATCTGGTTGCAAGAGAGAGGGTCATATCTATAGTGGGATACTTTCGTGATCCTACTAGTTTAGCCCTAATGATTTGAACTCTTTTCATATTACTATGCCTTCCTCTTTTTTCTTTTTTAACTTTCTTTTTTCTCTCTGCTTCCTTGAGAGATTTAGACGTTATTCCAATAAAATTCATATTTTTTTCCTTGATTATCGCCTTTTCCAGCAAAGAGACTTGTTATGGAGCGATCTATTTTGGTATCGTTTCAGAGCATGTCGCTTCCATTCCTTCCAAATCAATATCTCCTATCTCCATTTCCTCTCCATTAGTTTCAAGAACCATGATATCATTCTTGTTTGTCTCCTGATTCTCTTTTTGAGACAAGAACTTCATGTTGGGTTTTGTCACCGAATCTTATTGTTTGTTAGCCTGGTCGTTTTGCAGGTTATTGCTCATCTTTACTTCATGGAGAGCTTCAAACTTGTTTTGATTTTGAACTTTTTTGTGGATCTTAGGTTCTGTGCATGCTTTTATAGTTATATATTATGATTTTTGTTTATTTGCAAATAAAGGAAAGGCAATCAACATGTATGCTCACAATCCCTAATAGTGGTAATACGAATCTCTAAATGACTATAATGAAAACATTCAAAAGCATATACATCTAAAAATCATATAATAAAAATGAAAGTACTTATGTTTTATTGTTTTTCATGATCCCTCTTGATCTATGCTTCCTTGCAGAGATTACTCGAGTCCCTCAATCTTGATTTCTTTGCTAATTTGAGTGCATGTAGGAGGTAGTGAATATCTACATGGATAAACTAGATTCCATGCAACCTAGAGTGAATGCTCTTCTTCAAGGAAAACATATTATAATGATAATCCTCTTCTTTGGATGATATATCAACTCTATTAGGCTCTCATTACACACAAGATCCAATGAATAATTATAATATCCAAACGATAGATCCTGGGGTTGTTCCATCAATTCGTCCACTTTGGGAAAATGAACATAACACAAATTCTGAGAATTTCATCTTCAAAGCACTGATCAAATCTCTCAAAAAGTTGCATTTTATTTAGATCTTCTTTATGATAAGCTAAATCAACCCATTTGGGAAGTGGGGATTCAATTGTTTTGTATGATTCCTCAAGGATTGATCAAAACATCTCCATGAAATTTGTCTCCTGAAAAGTGACAAAAATGGTGCATATTGACTTTCTCTTTAATTCATGGTGCATTGGATAAAGACTCCTCACTCAATGAGGTCATGTAGACATATAGATCATTCTCCTCAAGAATGATTAACACTCTTTCCTTTCATGTGTTGAAGTTGGAAGAAACTTCAAGTCAGTATTCTGGTTGGACGGAGAACGATGCCATGGATCCAAGCTTTTTATCAACTCCTCAATATCACATAGGATTTAGTTTACATGGGAAAAACTAATCTCTTTCACGTCGTTCCTCTAATACCGTGTTATTTTTTTAGCAATAACGAAATATTCTTTAACTTTAAAACTTCAATCCATAATTGCAGTGCAGATAGATCTCATCTATAATCCAAATACATAAATTAATCAAACCAAGGAATATATGATGTGCCCTGGGAAAACCCTCCACTGATCCGGAGTACAAATAACCCAACAAACAATCTTTGAGTATAATAGATAATCGATAGAGAATTATTACAACACAATAGCATATTGATTGATCAGAGAGAACAAGAGAGTAAATATCATATGGAACATTATACTAGTCTTTCCAAGTGCATATCACTTTAATAACAAGCTAGGAATCAGTCATACAATGAATGTATCAAATGGTTGCATGACTAGGGGCCACTATTAATTGTGTGCACACCTCACACATAACCTAATGCACCTTCCTTGACTTGGCACCAAGTTGTCACCTCATAATCATCTCCCACACTGAAGATAATAGTCCTCCATTAATTCACTGGTGTTAAATACCTCTAACTGAGTTGTTAACTGACTGAACTGAACTGAAATGAATGGAACTAAATGTAAATTAATAGAACTAAATGAAACTGAACAATACTGAATGTAACTGCATGGATCTGAATGTAATTGAATAGAAATAGTGCTTCTCTATCATTTTTATCTTCAACAACCACTTTGCATAAATTAAGGAGTTGATCCCTTAATTTACTGAAACTTGTTTTATCACAAATAAGACTCAACCAATGTCTTATTAATTCGAGTTCAATTGGAGGCATACATGGGAAATTTGAATTCTATCTCTATCTTTGTGCTCATATTAATTATCTATGTATGGTCTATATGTGTTTCCTTGATTAATCATCTATATCATATCATAGTCCTAAGAACTATTCTGAACCTATGATCATATGTATTACCACATGTCATATAGTCATATACTAAATTAAATCACTCCAGGGGTAGCTAATCCCTAAAGGATACTTGTAGCACCTGGTGACCATGACTATACATACATCACATAGTATATCTATGAGAATTAATAAAGCATAAGTCGTGTGGTATTGATACAACACAATATCATCTCCAGTTAAGGATAACCATATCATAGGGTACCATCTATGAGAATCATTTGACTTGATACGAAACAAGTCTAGACTTGATACAACACAAGTCTCTAACCTTGATACAACATAAATTCATGATCTTAATATGACATAAGACCCTAGTACAATCATCTCTCATGAATAGGACAATATCCTAGATTAATACAACATAAGATCTTTAACTTAATACAATATAAGTTCCATGGAGAAGATCTAAACCTAATACGACATCAATTCCAGACATGATACAACACAAGTCTCATGGGAATGAATCCCAAAGTTGTAATCTCAACACTTCTCTCTCTTTAATAGTGCAGTTCATTTCTACTGTTGAGAACTTTATACTATCAAGTGCAATCAGATAATAAATGAAACCATCACCTGGATGAGTGAGCATTGCACCCAAAGAAACTGAAGATGCATCGACATGCACATGAAATTATTTACGCAAATCCAAGAATACTAATATAGGATATGTAACCATTTTCACTTTCAGTGTATCGAGTATCTGCTAACATTCCTCATTCCAGTGAAACTTGGAATCCTTAATTAACAACTTCTTTATTCGAGCTATAATCTCAGTATATCCCCAAATAAACTTCTGATGATATCCTTTGTGACGCAACATAGTCCTTAATTGCTTAACATATTTTGGTGGAGGTAAGTCAATATGATATTGATATTTATGAGGTCCATCAACAACCCCTTTTTACAGATGATATGTCCCAAAATTATACCAAATGGATCACAAAATATACATTTCTTCAAATTCAAATAAATATGGAATTTACTAGTGTTCTAACATTAATATTAAAATTTCAATGTGGTTTTTTTAGAAGAACATACACTGTTCAATCATTAAAATATACTTCCAGGAACTTATGAATGAATTATTTGAATGAAGTAAAAACTATTCTAGAAAAAATGGCAGAAGCATTCTTGAGGAGAAAAGGCATTATCGTATAATGGAAGAAACCCCACTTTGTCACAAAAGTGGTATTGTGTTCATATTCCTTAGCAATTTTGATTTGATGATACTTGAAAAATCCATTTGTGAATGAATTCTTCCTAACATACAACACTTTCTAGTACTTCATATGTAAAATGCGTGGGGAAGGGATCATGTAAACATACATCATTCATCTTAATTAAATAAACACAGATGTGAACATGGTTGGTCTTCTTGTCTTGGACTACCATAAGAATGATCCATTCCAACTCTTAAATGGGATCGATGATACTAGCATTCAACATCATGTTAAGATCTACTTTAAATTTTTCTTTGTACCATGGGTTAAGCTTGTATGGTCTTGTTTTAACAATTTTAGCACCTGGATTCAAAGGAACCTTTATTTCTTCGAGGTCTCCAACAATTCCCTTCATTTCAAAAAACTTCGAAGGAAAAAAATCTTGAAATTCATGTAGTATATTAGTAATCTTTTTTACTATTGTTGCAAATAGTTGTCAATTGATGTCAAAAGAGTTTAGCAATGACAAAGGAATAACAAGTGAACATGATAACAAGGAAAAAATCATTATAAGATAAAGGAATTATAAAGTCAGATTGCAGTTCAAGGCCCTAGAGGTCGATCGATGTAAGAGGCAACATTGAACAGATCTGATGGTTAGAAGAAATTCTGTAGAAGATCTACGGTAGCAAAGCAATCTGCAATATTATAGTGCAATCCACAATCCATAAAATTAACGGTCGGAAATGATTCTGCAAGAGATCGACAACGTAGAAGCACAATTGTGGAAAATGAAATTGAAGAAGTCCAAAATGGAAAATTGTGGTTCCGCATTCCGCAATCCATAATCTGAAGATCGATGGTCAGGAAAGCATCCACAAGAGATCAACGGTGTAAAAGAAAACTTGTAGAAAGGAAATTGCGGAAGCATTTTCATGAAATTTGGAAAACCCACAATATGCAATCCGCATTTGATCTAAGATCAACGATCATTCCACATGAGATTGACAGCGCAGAAGAAATCTTGTGAAATCATTTTTAAGGAATTTGGAAAACCTGTAATCTTCAATCCGCATCTGATCGACAATCATGAGAGAGTCTACATGAGATCAACGGAGCAGAATAAAACTTGGAAAAAGAAAATTACGGAAGCACTTTCAATAAATTTGAAAAACTCACAATCCACAATCCGCACCTGATCTAGAGATCAATGGCCAAGGAAGAATCTACAAGAAATAAACGATACGAAAAGTATATTGTGGAAAGGTAGTTGTGGAAAGGAAATCACAAAAGGACCTTTTGAAAAAAAATTCTGAACATGCATCTGCAATCTGCAATCTGCATCAGATATCAGATCAACATCCGAGGAATATTCCGCTATAAATCAATGGTGCAGAAGGGTTTTCACGGAAAGACTATTACGGAAATGCATAGCCCCAAGAATATCCTCGTTCGATGGAAATATAATTTGATAATTCTAGTTTGAAATCATCATCAAGAGCTTCTATCCCAGTTATAGATCATTCTCAGCCAGCAACTGAGAATATTAGGGTGGGATTGTATCCTTCACTAATGGGAACTTTTAGTTGTGGCATGCCCATTCTTATGATTGGTTCTAGTCTTGGTAATGCTTCAACATCATTGAGTCCAGTTCCTTTTCTCGCTTCACATATGGAGGATCCTTGGACTCTTCCTTCTCCAACTACTTCGAGTGAATTTTCTATATCTGTCGAGATGGAGATGTTGTTGTCTACAACTATGGTGGCTTATCAAGCTAATCATTGATTCGATTGTAGAGTCTAGTTCTTCCTCTTCACGGACGGAAGAGGAGGACCCTTATGCATTTCCTTCTTGGGTAGTGTCATCATCTCACTCACTTGAATGCCTTTATGACATATTTCCATCGAACGAGGCTATTCTTGAGTCTATCTCTTAGTTAGAACAACCTTCAGGAAATTTGAATCATAGATCTTATTTCCTCCCTAAGCTTGATGATATTAAGCATGATGAATTTAAGGCGATATTTAGTGAGAAAATTGGTAGGCCCATGGTCCCATTAGGTTCTCCTAGAAAGTATGCTTAAGGGAACATGGCTAACTTATCACCAACTATACCTATCAATATTTCCTGCGTTCCTGGCAAGATTGAAAATTTGTATAGTGGGGTGGATTGTTCCCCCGATGAAATTAGAGAGGACATCGATATTTTTAAATAATTTCGAGATGTGTTTGCTTGGTTGTATGAATAAATGCCAGGAATTGACCCTCGCATTGTCGAGCATGAAATAAAAATCTACTTATATGCTAAGCTTGTTCGACAACGTTTGTGAGCGATGAATCCTAGGAAAGTGCCCGTGATTAAGGCAGGGATAGAGAAGCTACTAAAATATGGCTTCATTTATCCCATTCCCTTTAGGGAGTGGGTGTCAAACCCCATTCTGGTGGATAAGAAGTAGGGAACGATTCGAGTATGCACTGATTTTAGAGATTTAAATCGAGCATGTCCGAAGGGTAATTTTTCTGACACCATTTATTGACCAAATATTGGATGAGTGTGCGGGGAGCGAAGTTTTATCCTTTATGGATAGCTTCTCTGGCTATAATCATATCCAAATTAAACCTGAGTGTTATAGTTGATTTTACCACACATGGTATATAACATATTTATGGCCTTCCCTGTCCCTCTGCAGACTCTTTGGACCCCATGGACTATTTTTGTACCTTTGATGTTTCCAAGATCATCCCTAAAAACACATGTTATTTTCCATATGTGACGTTTAAACCCTTTCTCGCGTATATACACGGATATGACCCTTAAACCCGCGTACATTGGGATGTGTGCAAAAATCCAAATAGTTTTGGAGTTTTCCTTGATGTGGATCTGAGTCACTTATCTCTTGGCCTTCCATATGCCTTGAGATTTCTTAGATTTGACCTTCCATTACCCCATTGAAGCACTATATAAGGAACCCTATGGCTACATTAAAAAGAGAGGAATTGAAGAGAAAGAAAACTATAGTCCATTGTTGTCGTAGCTTGCTTATACTTGAGTCTGTATCCCTTTGTCCCTTGGAGGACTTGACATTCTTCCCAGACTTGCCTTTGCTTGTGAGCTTTCTATCGAGAGATGGAGGATTGTGGTGGTGGAGGCCTAGGTGGAGGACAAATTTTCTCCAGCTCGTAGACATGCTGAAAGAGGTTGTCATTCTTGTAATCTCTGATTTATATTAATAGAAATAACTTTTCCTGTCCAATGATGAGCATTTAAATGAATATTGAATCCATGGATTCTTTTAATTGCTTATACATTATTGAGTATATATGCTAGAGTAGGTCTAACACCATTATATAGCATGCTTGTCTTGTTTGTTGATTGTTGACAGAGCAAATTGTTAACACAAGAGGGATTGGAAAAGCTCAACGGGGATCTACATCAACCATCCGGAATAAGGTAGGTTTCGAGATCCTTCAGTGTTAGATGTTTTATTTCTCTTGCATATTGGGAAGGGATTGATTTATGTGGTTACTTTGTCTTTTGTGGTACACCCCAAGCCATAGGAATTTTTATCCGTAACAGAATTGGTGACCATACTGGAGAGTTCCTAGTCATTTCCTTTGGGGGTTTTGTCGACATTTAATGTTCTTGAATTGCTCTAATTTCTTTGTTTCTGTGACGGGTCTAGGGGCATGTTTTCCTAGTAGTGTGTGATAGGAGTAAATTTTGTCTCATCTTATCTGTTTTCCTTATTTTTTATCTATTTTTCTTCCTATACGCGGGTTTTTCCTTCACAGTCGCGTGTACATGCGAGTTTCCCTGGAATAGCCACGTATATATGTAGATTTTCTGCAAACAGTTGCGTATGCCCTAAGTTTTGCCTTTTTTGGAAGATTTTGGGTGATTTTGGATGATTGTTGAGTCTTCTTGGATGCTTCTGGAGTCTATATACACCTCTGTTTTTGACCAAAGACACTTTTTGGTTTAAATTTTTGAAAATGTTCTTGTCATTTCATTTTCTATTTTTTGTTTTGGGATTAGTGAATTAGGTCTCTTTTACCTTGGTGCTTTGTTTGGGTGATATCTGGTAGTGCTTGCAGATTCTGAGGGTTGTAGAGCCATACTTTTTCTTTTTATATCATTTAATTAAAAAAATACAAAAACATTTGCTTTTTGCATCATTATGCATTGTTTTCATTTTTGCATTTGCATGGTACTTGCATTAGGTTTGCTTGGAGAGTATTAGTTAGATTTTCATATATGAATGATTGCATATTCATTTGAAGGAAAATTTTGCACTTCACGTAGTAGCATACCCCATTTTTCATTTGACACAATGCATTTGCATTGATTGTTAGGTGTGCATTTTACTTCTTGTTGTGTCATAACATCATTAGTTGCGTGACCATTTTCCCTTTTGAGTAATAATCCAATTAAAATCAACGCATAATAAAATGAATTACACTCTTTTATTTTATAGGGTGCACCAACAAGATTAGGTTTTAGGGTCTTGGAATAGTTCATTGTGACTAAATTCTCCAAGACCACTAAATGAAACATTTATGTGTCTGCCCAGGTGAGAGTGTGAAATTCCTTTATATAATTAGTGTTTCTTAGGATCTTCCTCTTACAAGGGAGTTAAGCACGAGGTAGTGTGAGCAGTTATGATTGGGAGTACCCCTAGTTGTAACTGAGTAGCACCGGATATATTTCCAAGATAGTATTTGTATCTGAGGGCTCTTTCGAGAGTTTCAAACTTTGCTGCCCTGCCCATACGGTCAATCCCGCCTGCGAATTTCTACCTAAGCATTGATTATATTGAGGTGACCTTAGTTTCCTTACCTAGGTTATTGAGGGGGTATTTCATAGAGGTTATTCTGCAGGTGTCCTAGCTAGGTAGGGGTCGAACAGCACAGTCACTATATGCGTTGAAGATGAGGGGCACTATAATTTGTTACAAACCTCCGCTTGTTGTGTATGTGAGTCTCAATCCTCTCCTAGGAGAGACATACCTGCTTAATTCAGGAGCTCACATATCCTACCCTTGTTTGCTTGCGATTTGGATTTACATTTTATAGGTGTATGCTCTGTGCACACTAGTTTGCCTAGGGTTTGCATAATTAGATCGATTCTTTTCATTTTTTGAGTCATTGTGGATTCGAGCATGGAACTTCATTGTTCTTGTCCTTTATCATGAGACTCGTTATGAACCCATAAGCACTAGTCATGTTCGTTATGGCATGTCTGATATCTCTACACCCGATCTGGCACATCATGTTGAGTCAGAAGTTTAACCTAGAACTATGCTTGGGGGCACTCCTATTCCTTTCCATGCGGAGACATTTGGGAGCACTAGTCACATTGCACCTTCCATCCTAGTGGTGGAAGCAACTTCACATGCCCGTCCTCGACCTAGTGTTAGTAACCATATGTGGATACCAGAACCAAAATAAGTGACCATTGGATCGCCGCTTACATCCCTTCACATTTCCCTTCGTCCTCGAACCCTACTCCTTCGAATGCATTTTTGACAACCCTTCCTCCCCCTCATTCATGTGGTCCTTTGGGACAAAATATCACTACTAGCCATGTTCATATTGCGACTGCTCATGCGGTAGTATCTCAAATTCAAGTACCTCCTTTTTTGTTGGGAGGTCATATCCTTGTGTCTAGCTCATCTTATGGTCCATGTCACGGAGTTCCCCATATCCCTAACTATGGACATTCTCATGGGACATCCCATGGGACACCTTATGGAGCTTCTCATGGACAGTCTTATGTACCGTAGTATGGACAGAACTATCAACCCTATGGGTGTGGGTATCAACAACCTGCTTACTCTTCCAATTATGGCTTTGTAGTGACGCATAATCAAGGTACCCACATCACAATGCTTCCATGCAGCCCTATACGGGTCAAATGGGAGGAGGTTATTATGGCCAAGGCCATGGTATTTATAGCAATCAGCCTTACATGAACCAGAACTATTAGGGAGCGTGGCATAGACCAGCTCAACCTAGGCTTCCTTTCCTCACAACATTGAACTTACCTGACTTATCAAGACTTATGAACGATTCAGTATCTCATGACCCAGCCTAGCCAGTTGTCCCTAATAAGCTTCCTTCGAGCATTCCCAAGTTCAAGGGAAAAGCTGGAGAAGATCCTAGTGAGCATGTCACTACTTTTCACCTTTGGTGCTCTTCCAATTCCTTACATGAGGATTCAATCCATTTGAGGCTATTTCAACGCACCCTCACCAGGCCTGTAGCGAAATGATATAAAGAGTTGCCAAGGGGGGCATTCTTTTTATTTGATGCCCTTGCCATGACTTTCCTCAATCACTTTCAGCTACCCGTACATTACGACATTGGTATCGAACTCTTGTCGACATTTCAGCAAGACAAAGCCACACATATCTCAGATAATATTCAAGAGTGGCGTAGATGGAAGTTGTTGATTAAAGCCTTTATACCAGCATAATTTCTCCTTGAGTGGTTCCTCAAGTCGTTGTTACCTTACATCACGAATGGTGTTTCTACATCCGGAGTCCAAAACGAGGAATAAGCAATCTTTAGGGCACAAGAGTTGGATTTGATCTATGCTCAATCCAAACTTTTGTATGAGATTATACCTAATGCTCTGCGATCTAGTTTCGATCCCAAGATCAAACCTGGGACACATGGCGATGGCATTATGGGCTGAAACAAGTGAGCCAATTGTCAATTAATCAATTTGCATTGGGACAAGCCACGACTTCGTCTCAACCTACCCAAACGGCGAGTGTAATTTTTGTGCAATCGTCAGACCAGAAGGGCAACCAGTAACCTGGAAGGAATAAGAAAAAAGGGAAAAATAGTCATAGGGGTGGGAGCAAGAACAAAAGGTAAGGTTTCCTTGCAAGTTATGTAAGGAGGACCACCTCACTCACTTGTGCCCTCATATGGAATATTCCTCGAGGTTCATAGCACAGGGCCCAACCGTGCTAACTAATCCTTTACCCAACAATCAAAATATGACCTTGAGGACCATTGATCCTCTTTGTGCATCGTGTGGAGATAAAAAACGACCAGAATCCAATAGTGGTCATGGTTGCGTTAACATGGTGCTTTCTACTAAGGTTGTGACTTGTGTGAAGGATTATGGTTCGTCGCAACCGAACCTTGTAAAGGAACCTGCTCCACCCGAGAGCCCTTTTCATATCAAAAAACCTATGGATAAACCTAAATTTCCACCTCGCATTCCTAAGGGAGTCCTAAAGTGTTTAGGGCACAATCCTAATGCCCGGGCCACACAGAACTATTTTGTTGTCGAGGATTTGGGCCCAACTCCTTGTGCGATGTCTGCTCCTGAAGTAGTTCAAACTTGTCCTCCGTAGAGGAGAGCCTTTATTTCTGCTCTTGGGGTTGATGATGATAACTCTTCTGCTGTTATCAAATTTGAAACCATGGTAATATAGCCTTGCTTGCCTTACTACGTGTCTATTTTGATTCATGTAGAGTGTCTTAATATTACCGTAAAATGCAATGTTATTGACGAAGGAACTGCTGCTTCTGTGATGCCTTTGCCATGTTGAAAGGGTTTGGGTTCTCCCGAGTTGTCTCAATCCACTACTATGTTGACATCTTTTGATGGTAGATCATTTCAGCCACACGCGATTCTTCCTTCTCTTAAGGTCCAATTGGGAGGGAATACCATCGCGATCGAGTTCGAGGTGGTTGATGCGCCCCTTTACTCCAATATTTTGTTGGGTCAGAATTGGATGTATAGTATGCAATTTGTAGCCTCTTCCCTCTTTCGAGTGTTATTCTTTCCATTTAATGGGAAGATCATTATGATTGATCAAACATCATTCCATAATCTAAGTGTTAATGCATCATCGGGAACTTCTATCCCGATTATGGATCATTCTCAACCGGCAACTGGGAGTGTGGGTATGGGTATGTATCCATCTCTTATGGGAACCTTTAGCTGTCCTGCACCCACTCTTATGATCGAATCTAGTTTTTGTGGGGCTTCGTCCTTGCTGAATTCGGTGTCTTTTCACACTACCCATATGGAAGATCCTTGGATTCTTCCTTCACTGAGTCCTTCGATTGGACCTATCGAAATGGATGTGTTGTTTCCTGCAATGATGGTAGCATATCAAGAAAATCTTGGTCAAGTTGCAGAGCCTAGTCCTTCCTCTTCGTGAACAGAGCAGGAGGACCCGTATGTGCTTCCTGCATGGGCATTTGAGTCCTCTCATGCACATGATTTCCTTGACGATGTTTTTCCATCAGATGAAGCCATTATTGAGGCCATGTCTGGGGTTGAGCCACCTTGGAAAGAATTACATCATAGATCATATTTTCTTCCTAAACTTGACCGTATGGAGCATAATGACTTTAGGGAGATTCTTAGCCAGAAGATTGGTAGTCCTGTGGTTCCATTGAGCTCTCATGGTTAGATGGCTAATGTGAACATGGTGAATTTATCACCTACTATTCCTATCAATATTTCTCACAATCTTGGCAAAGTTGAGAATGTCTACATTGGGGTGAGTTGTTCCCCTGATGAGATCACGGAGTATACCAAGATATTTAAAGAGTTTCGTGATATCTTTGCTTGGTCATATGAGGAAATGCCAGGAATTGACCCTTGTATTGTCGAACATGAGATTAATACCTATCCGGATGCGAAGCTAGTTTGACAATGTTTGCGTCGGTGAATCCTAGAAAAGCACTCACCCTTAAGGCTGAGATAGAGAAACTGTTAAAAGCCAGTTTTATCTATCCCGTTCCCCTGACAGAGTGAGTTTCAAATCCTATTCCAGTTGATAAGAAGAAAGGAGCGATCCATATATGCACTGATTTCCATGATTTAAATCGTGCTTGTCCTAAGGATAATTTTCCCACACCATTTATTGATCATATTTTGGATGAGTGTACGGGAAGAAAGGTATTCTCCTTCATGGATGGTTTTTCTAGATATAATCAGATTCAGATCAAACCCAAGGATCAACATAAGACTACATTTATTTGTCCTTGGGGTACTTTTTCATATTGAAAGATGCCTTTCGGCCTTAAAAATGTCAGAGCTACATTTCAGCAGGCTATGACTGTCACGTCCCCATGCCTCCGACCGACAAGGAGGAAGTGACCCAATGGCTATCACAGACCGGGCTAAGTTCCCATAAACATATGCAGGAATAAAATTTCATAAACAGGATGCCTAATCATGCACATTGAACATTTATTTTTACACAGCGGAAATCCATGAACATGTACAGGAAGTAGAATCACCTAGAACAGAATGCTTAAGCGAATTTGAACTAAAATATGCACCCGAAATTATTAATCATTCACAGATGCAATTTAATCATCATACACAGTGGAAAATAACAGCATTCAGACATGCCTTCATTCAACATGTTCATTTCATTTTAATTAACAGTAATATAGAATGGCAGAGGTAAAATGCACAAGATTACTTATCTTATGAAAGCTTTGCTCCACAATCAGCTACGTCGCTGCAACGTTCCACCCAACCATAGGCCAGCGTGCTCATCAATCTCTCAGCAACGCTACCACCCCCGAGCTAGGCATGATTCTCCAAGGAATAAGGGAACTAGCAGGCTTACACATAGCCAGGATACACAAAACACATAGCCAAGCCAACTCAGTTGGGTTTATCGGGCGATTAAGGAGCTGAAGAAGGCAATTTGCTAAGCTGGTGAGCTCATAACAGAGCCAAGAAAACCTACACTAGAACTATCCTGACCTCTAAGACACCCATCCACACCCAACACAAGGAATCAGTCCCTTCTCTGCTACACAGTCCCTCAGGCCCTGCATTCCCTTCCAGTGCTATTCAGGGGTGATGGAGAAGAAGGCCAGCCCTCTAGTTCTGTCTGTGTGGTTTCTAACACCAGGTTTATCAAGCAACCAAGCCAAAATCCTCACTCCTCACACAGTCCAAAGACCAACCATTGCACTCAGGCAACCGATTTAGCTATCACAGCTTAATTAGGAAAACGAATTGCACAGCCCCAATGAAACAGCAAAAATGGCTCACAACGTGGGGAAAGACACACAATCCTGTAGCTTATAGGGAGACCAACTCACAGCAAGGGAAAACGCCCCAAATAGCAAAAACGACCTCCCATCCATGGGAAAAATGAAGCCACGGCCAAAAACGTGGAAGGAAAAACACACAGGAAACTCCAGCTGCTCCCAGAACGTGAGGAAAAATGGAAAACGTGAATGCCTAGCAGAATGGCATACGTTTTTGGGCATTTTTCTTGCCAAGGAAGTCAGAACACGATTTTCAAAAATAGGTCTCTGTCCAATTCGAATTTCTTTGCCCATACTCTTCCCCTTCCATGCAATAACTGCCTCAACCACCAGCAGTATTTCTTCAATGAAAGTGGTTGGGTAAAAACAAGAAGGATTCACATGGGTATTTTCCCTTATTGGCTAAAGTTGGACAATTTCCCCACATCCTTACCCTTGGAAGATCATTCCCCATTAGATTTAGTTGTCGCGGCCGTAGCTGGTTGTGTTCATTTTAATTAATTATAGATGCATATTTACATGATGCTGAAACTTAATATGTGCCGCACGCCCCAATATTCAATTGGTGACGATTTAAATCCCAAAACATAGCATAACCAATCAATGGTGGGGCCTTGGCCTTTAGCTCCACACCATGATCATTACAATATATACATCATATACATCTAATGTAACGGGGTCAAGACCGGGACGTGACAATGACCCTAATTTTTCATGATCTCAAAATGATTATTGAAGTGTATTTGGATGACCTTGCTGCTCATTCTCATTTGAGGTTAGTATTTGAAAGATGTCGTCATTACCAGGTTCGTTTAAATCCTCACAAGTGCATATTTTGCGTGATTGTTGGTCGCTTGCTAGGGTTCATCGTATCTAGGGAGGGTATAAGAGTCGATATTTTAAATGTTGAGGCAATACTTCAATTTTCTCCCCCGTGTAATATTAGACATCTTCAGGGTTTGCAAGGCATGGCAAATTTCTTGCAGAAATTCATAGTTAATTTTTACAAGTTGACTAAAGGCTTTATGCATCTTTTAAAGAAGGAAACTCCTTTTTGCTAGGATGAGCGAGCCCAGGAGTCCTTTGATGCTCTTAAGCAATCCTTAGCACCGGCCCCCGTGCTTAGTCCACCTGACTATAGTCGTGATTTTTTTATTTATGTGGTCACGTCCATGAAGACAGTTGGTATGTTTTTGGTTTAGGAGGATGAGGATCTCCACGAGCATGTCATATATTATTTGAGCCGAAGCCTTATTGATGTGGAAATCCATTATTTCCATGCAGAGAATCTTTCCTTGGCCACTGTTCATGCGGTTCAAAGATTGATACATTAAATTCTCCTTCGCCGAACCTTTGTTGTAGCTCATATCAATCAGTTTCAGTTTTTCCTCACTAGAAGGATGATTGGGGGAAAATACAATAAATGGATTTTTATTTTGCAAGAGTTCAATCTCGAATTCATTTCGGTGAAATCAAAGAAATCGTTGATCTTTGCGGAGCTCATATCTGATTTTCCAATTTTGGAGGAGGAAGAGGTTTATGAGGATACGTTTGTCGATTAGCATATTTTCCTTATCTCAACTTTGGACCCGTGGTACGGGGATATCATTATATATTTGCAAACGTTGAAGGTCCCTAATCACCTTTCACAGGATGAGCGATGACGATTATGTCATGTAGCTAAGAAATACCTTATATTGGATAATACTTTGTACCATTGTAGGGTAGATTCCATTTTGCATCCTTGTTTAACCCATGATGAGGCTGAGGTTGTACTGGATGATTGCCATGGAGGGGCATGTGGTGGTAATTTATTTGGGCTTTCTACAACCCAAAAAATCTTGAGAGAAGGACATTTTTGGCCATCGATCTTCAAATATTTTGTTGATGTTGTCAAGAAGTGTCACCCTTTCCAGGTGTTTGCATGCAATATGCGCTCACATCCAACCCCATTACATCCTATTGTCACCGTCGGTCCCTTCTCAAAGTGGGGGCTCGAATTTATGGATTGCAACCCAGCTTTGGCTGGGGGCAATCATCACATTATAGTGGTTGTCGATTATTTCATGAAATGGGTAGAGGCTATGCCCACATTTAAATCCGACTGTGAGACAGCCGTGCATTTCATTTTCAACCAAATTATTACTCGGTTCAGCATTCCGAAAGATCTTGTCACTGACCATTGTAGGCACTTTCAGAATAGAATGATGGAAGAGTTGGCTTCAAAGTTACGGTATAAGCAGGAGCACTCATATTATTATTACCCTTAGGAGAGTGGACAGGTTGAAGCAGTGAATAAATCACTTAAGTCCATTCTCCAACGAACCATCGCACAAAGCAAGATGAATTGGCATATCATGTTATATCCTAATTTGTGGGACTATAAAACTGTGGTTAAGACTGCCACCGTTTTCTCTCCATATCAGCTTGTGCATGGGGTGGAGTCTGTCTTGCCAGTTGAATGCGAAATCCCTTCGTTGAAGTTATCTATAGAGCTTTTACCAGACACTTCTGCACTAGAAGAATGTTTGGTCCACTTAGAGCAGCTTGATGAGCAGCGTCAAGATGCCTTAGTGGCTATAGAAGTAAATAAGCGTCGCGTTAAGGTCCAATATGATAAGTCTGTCCGTCCGAGGAAGTTTAGTGAAGGTGATTTGGTCCTTATATGGGATCAAGCTAAAGAACCCTTGGGGGCAGGGAAGTTTTATTAAATTGATCACCTAGATATATGGACAAACACACAACTTATAAGATAGATCACACAATTTGCTCAGTTATTGAAGAATGAAACAGTGCAAAAATGGCTTGCAGCTGTGAATGCTTTTCATAAATTAAAGAGTAATTAGATAATAATTACAATGAAGTGCAATGGCTTTAATAGCCACATGCAATTCGAATCCACATGAGGAAATTTGAATTTATTATACTCTACTTGACTTTAGGTAACTAATACCTTGTCTAAGTCACTATCGAAGGACTCAATAGTTAACTAACCTTGTCTAAACCATAACCGGAGTTCATCGGAGTCCTAAAACACAACTCAAGTGTTACATTCAGTGTTGAATAAGGATAACTAATTGTGGTAGGTGAGAAATGCACCCCTCCTGAGTGCAGCCATGTAAACCTAGCGCTAACTGAATGTAAAGGACTATAAATGAATGTAACTGACTCCTAACTTAGCTTGACTAGTCACCAACTGAACTAAACTGGCCTTGGTTGGTTTTGGCACACCGAGTGGCTCCTAAATTGTAGGGATTGGTCTAGGAGGCTCCTAAATTGATGAATGCAAGTGCAATCAGAGGCAATAGGCCTTAATTAGTATTCCCCACACTTTAGTAACTGAAACATGTGCCCCAATTAGGCTAAGTGGACCCAATGGTGCTAGTGACTAAAAATAGACTAGAGGGACTCCCAATTTAGACATGACTCTTGATTTAGACATATGACCAAATTGGAAAAGGGAGGATTAATAATCCTAACACCCCCCTTGAATACTAACTTGGAAAATCTATGGGCCCTAGTAACTAAGACCACAGGTCACCCATTACATCAAGTAAAGTAAAGTAACTGCTCAAAAACAAGGTGTTGGGGAAAAAAACCACATGGGAAAAAATCCCCCCCTCTAATTAAGTAGGTAGAATTAGGATCAATCTGTCTCTTCTGTGCATAGGTATCCTAGGGCCTAGCTTGTGAACCTCTCCATCATTATTTCTATAGGAATCTTCCTCTTTGGAAGAATAATGATATGCTCAACTAAATCAGAAATATAGACAACTACCGGATGAAGACTGGACCCATGTAGAGCAACTGAAGTCAATTGATAAGTGAGAAAATGTTCTTGACGATTCATAACATGTGAAGAACACTCAAGAAACTAATATTTTGAAGCCATGAACAGAAAAACATGAGTGGTAAGAACAGCCCCAAGTGTTAGGAGCAAGTGTCCAGGCGGATGCAGAAAAACTTCCTCTTTACCAGTTCTGTGAGGAGATGAGCATGTGATCAATGGTAGAGAAGCACTGGGACTGTTGAGAGTGAATGCTTGAGATCCATATTCTGATATAGCTTCTAAAATAGATAATTAATCACATAATAAAATATCATCAACCTCATAAGAGGAAACTAACACCAAATCCCCATCAACAATTTTGAAGAGAAAGTGCGGTACTTGATTTTTCACACCGGAATTGGTGAGAGCAGCTGCAAGCATGACTGAAAGATTTTGGATTTTAAAAAATGAAACAAATAATATCATATCAGAAACTAAATCATATCTAAATATTTTCACAACAGATCCAAAACTGTGAAATGAAATCAAATCCCCAGCAGTAGTTTTGTAGGAGACTTGCGGTACTTGTTTCTTCACACCGTTGATGAGAAAAGCTACAAGCAGTACTAAAAGATTATGAATTTGATATATTAAACCAAGAAATATCAGATCAGATCTAAATAATATCATATCATATCCAATAATGTTAATATCATATTCAAATAAATGGTTAACCGAGAGGAACTGATGAATCCATTTGAAGTTGTGTAGCTAGGGTTTTCACCCTAGCTTGTGCTGATGAGAACCTACTAAGGAATCTGGAATCCTTAGTAGTAGTTCAATGATGTAAACAAAAATAAACTGAAACAAAGACTAAGCTAAAGCAGTAAAAAGTAAATAACATGAAGCAAAAACAGTAAAGAAATCTATAATGGTGATTTTTATTGATATTACCTCCGATGAGGAGGTTGGTGGAGTCCGTTGCGCTGGTCCGATGTCGGTGGCTTCGAGCTCCAAGCTGCTTGTTTTCCTTCTCCGGTGGTGGAAATGGGCCAAAAAGAGTTCTCAATGGTGAAAGTAGCTTGATGGTAAGCTAGGGTTTCGAGAATAATTTCGGCAGAGGCAGGATGCTTATGATTGTGGATGTGAAATGAGGGGTCTCCACCACTTATTTATAGTTTTTTAGTGGTGGAATGCTGGCCCATGGTTTTGGAAACCATATGGTTTAGGGCAGCTTGTTTAGGGTTTTTTCCTCCTTTTCCTCATTATTTTATATTTTTTCTTCCCTTTTGGGGATTTTTGCTATTTTTAGAGGAATTTTGGACATTTTTGGAGGAAAAAGGGGTTTTTTGGCCTTTTGGAGGCATTTAAGGCCTTTTGGAGGCTTTTTAGATGGTTTTATGGCCTTTTGGAGGCGTTTTAGGCCTTTTAGAGGCTTTTTAGTGGGATTTTCAGGGAAATATTGTAGGTAAATGGACAAATGAGCCATGTAGTGGGATAGATGAGGTAGTTAACCATTTTTGGGTGTTAACAAGTTGTACTTGCAAAAACACAAAAGGGGCACCATAAGGTTGACAGCTTGCACATTTCAGGTTTTCATCACACCCAGCATAGTTGATCAAGTAAGCTTGATCAACAATTCCTTAACTTGGGGTATTAAGTGGTAAACCTTCTACTTCTAGTGCAGAGCTGGAAGGAGCAATTTTGCTCAAAAATGATCCAATAGGAGATATAAGGAGGAGAAGTGCCTTGTCTAGCGAGGCTCTGATACCATATTGAATTGAGCACATAGATATGCATACAAACACACAACTCATAAGATAGATCACACAATTTACTCAGTTATTGAAGAATGAAATAAATAAAAAAATGGCTTGCAGCTATGAATGCTTTTCATTAATCAATGAGTAATTAGATAATAATTACAATGAAGTACAATGCCTTTAATAGCCACATGCAATTCAAATCCACATGAGGAAATTCAAATTGATTAGACTCTACTTGACTGTAGGTAACTAAGACCTTGTCTAAACCATAACCAGAGTTCATCGGAGTCCTAAAACACAAATCAAGTGTTACATTCAATGTTGACTAAGGCTAATTGACTATGGTAGGTGAGAAATGCGCCCCTCCTGAGTGCAACCATGCAAACCTAGTGCTAACTAAATGTAGAGGACTAGAACTGAATTTAAATGACTCCTAACTTAGCTTGACTAGTCACCAACTGAACTGAACTGACCTTGGTTGGTTTCAGCACTCCCAGTGGCTCTTAAATTGTAGGGATTGGTATAGGAGGCTCCTAAATGGATTCATGCAAGTGAAATCAGTGGTAGTAGGCCTCAATTAGTGTTCCCCACACTTTAGTAACTGAAACATGGGCCCCAATTAGGCCAAGTGGACCCATTGGTGCTAGTGACTAAAATTAGACTGGATGGACTCTTGATTTAGACATGACTCCTAATTTAGACATATGACCAAATTGGACAAGGGAGGATTAATAATCCTAACAAGTTTAATCCCATGTGGCATGGTACTTACGTGTCCAAATGTGTGTTAGAGAAGAGTGCCTATGAGCTAGTGGATTATGAAGGGACGGCCTTGGTGGAGCCTAGAAATGGGCTCTATCTTAAAAAATACTATGCATGATCTTCATCCAGGGCTGATTATTGTATATTATTGTACATTTTTTGAGTTGCATAGTTAGTTTTTCTTATGTTGATCGGGTTTGTTGATTAGCTTTTGTTTCTTATGGAAAATGTCGATGGAGTCTTCCGTTTACATAGGATTCGTCGATGGTGCTAGCCGTCACACTCAAAACTCAGCTTCGGCTGCTTAGGTGATTTATACTCCTACGGGTCAAGTATTGTCTTCAGGAGGTGTATGTTTACGGCCTTCTTCGAATAATGTTGTTGAATATAGTGTAGTTATTGAGTTATCGTGGGATGCCATTTCACATGGTGTTCTCTCTCTTGAGGTACGTCTTGATTCGCAGTTAGTGGTTTCACAGCTTAATGGCTCATATTGTATTAGAGATCCGACATTATTAAGAAGATTCTTATGTGTGAGATTGCTAGAATGGAAATTTGAGAATATAACATACATCCATGTCTTAGGAATTTTTAATCAAGTTGTTGACTCATATGCTAACTATGTGTTAGATTGGCATTTGTTTCATAGACCATAAGCATATCACAAACATACATTTTTGCACACATGTAAATAAATAAAATCAATCATCATAAAAGTTTTTCATTAACATCCAAAATGTGACAACATAATACATACATGTCATAATACAAAATTGGGGCTTTCAAGCCACCAAAATATAATACACGATCGTACAAAAAGACATACTCTCAGGTCTCTAAGCCTGAGGAGGAGGGGGGGGGTTCTGATCATGGTAACACACCATGGCTCTAGCTAGCTATCAAAATAATCGAACCCATGCCCATGGTACACCAACCACCTGGCGTTGCATGGCCTCAGTCAAGTCTTCGACTTGTGCCATGGGTACCTTGTGTGTCAAGTGTATGAAGTTTGTGTGAATTCTTTGGAGCGTCTACTACGCATCCACACCCATGATGTCATCTCCTCTTCCCCTCCGTCTATGACGAGGGAAACAATCTGGTCGTCGTGGTCCAACATATGCATACACATGATAGATTGTCACTAAGTGTAGTCACACCAAAACATGTATTTTGAGTCAATATATCAAAAAACACAAAAAATTTAATAATTCAAAAAACTTAAAGTGGGTTTGGGATTCGTTACCTATGTCACCATATGCAGCTCCTGGTGGTAGGGGCATGTTCGGATATCCACATAAATCTATCCCTACATAGGGGTAGTCATTAATGGTAATGATATGCCTCCGCCACCATGGAAAGAAGTCTGCTGGGTAGGGGTTAGCCACCCTACCTCCACCCAGTCTGTGCATAACATTTTCCCAAAATCATTGGGCCAGATCTTAAACTCCATGTGGAGGAATGTCCACTCTAGGGATCAGCCCTGGTACACGCTCAAAGAAGAACGTGCTCAGTATGTTTCTGAAACCAAAGTTTCTCACCCTGCCCATCTTCCAATCACTGAGTTGTTGCTTCATCTTGCTCAACAGCATAATGCTCCACTCATACACTATGGGTCTCATACACTCCACCGCATAGAACATCAATTGCTGAGAGGCCTGGTGGAGTGAAGCTAATTCGGCTATCCTGCCGAGTGCCAATAGTATGGCCTTTAGTCCCAATACCTGGATAGAGTTTGTCGAGATTTGACTCCCAACCTTTTCTGTGTCTGGAAAGTAGTACACCACAATGTACTCATCAATAGTCAATCCACCTCTAGGCCCACAAGATCGAAGATTTATCACCTCTCCTCGTCGAGATAAACTAGTTATAAAGTATATGTACTCAATTTTTATACTAAGTGACATCCCGTCAATGTGAAAACTCTAGGAGTCTAGATCCCAGTAATCCACTACCATCTAGAGGAGTCTTTTTTTGGCCCTCAGGCTACCAAGACACCAAAACTTATACAAACCACATACACACAATTCTTATTGGGCCATTAAGTCACCTTGCACGGCCTCTTCTACATCACCATGTTCCATCTCCCTCCATTCAAAAACCATCCTGCACAAAAAACAAGAGATTTGATTATTATTTTCCCTTGAAAACCTCATCCGTGGACTCATATGTGATTGTTTGCAAAACAACCACATATGTACGCGGGTTTGGGAGTTTTTTCCACATATGGCCATCCCTATACGCGGAAAAAACCCCGATACCTATGTGGGCCGAAACGCACAAATTAGGATGCCATAAAAAATTAATTGGACAATGAAAACTTTAAAAAAATGCATGAAATAGGAAGAGGAGGACATGAGGAGTTACCTAGATCAAACGGTGTCAAATCTTGCCGGACTATGCTCCCGAAATTCGAGTTGGAAGTTTTGAGCTCAAATGGGTAAAAAATTCAAATGATATGGAATTTTTAAATTTGTTACTAATTATAGAAATGTTTTGAAAATTTTTACCCACTTTCTATAGTTTTGACCATTTCTGACCATTTTAGACTGTTTTGAACTAATTTGATGATGTAGGAGTCCGTTTTGAGTGCGGTTTGACCGTGGTTTTGACCCATTCGTGTCAATTTCAGGGATTATGTCTAAACTAGCATATAGGTTAGGTTTCACATCCTGTTGGGAAATAGGGCAGACCCAGGTTTTATACCTTTAACTTCGCACCAACAAAAGACCCACAGTGTTGGCCCTTTCGGCAACAACCTGCGAACAGGTTGCAGTCTCACCCGAAACAGCTATGGGGTGTTGCAGAACCAGGTTTCTGCAAGTAGAAGAGGGATATTACTGTACCTTTAGCTTTTAACAAATTATAAATATAAATTCCAGAGCTTAACATTCACTTATTTAGCTTCACGGTTAGATAAACAAACAGTGCCTTGCGCAGCCCTTTACTGGGAATTCACATCAAAGTTATTATCTAGCAGTGATCTTTACTTATCAGATATATAGATATTAATGCATGAAAGAACATAAAAAAACACAACACAAAAGAACCACAACACCAGATATAACGTGGTTCACCCCCAGTGTAGGGGTTACGTCCACAGAACTGCGTTTTATTCAACTTTCTACAAAAACTACAGTTCTGATCTGCGCACTCAGCTGCAGATCCCTTCAAGTCCTCAAAGCTGCACACACAGCTGCAGGCCTCTGCGCACTTAGCTACAGATTTCCTTAATCACCCAAAACCCTCTGCGCACATAGCTGCAGAGGTCATCCACGCACACAGCTGGGACTTAACCTTTCTTACCAAATAAGCCTTACTTCACATCAGTTCCTTTTACATAAAAAGACTAACCTTACTTCTTTACAAAAGTGATTATTTATAGTGCAAATATTAGAAAACCATGGTCTTAAACCATGGGCGCCCCGAACCCTAAACCCTGGACTTAAACCATGGGTTTATTACAAACATAGGACTTTTACTCAACCCCAACACCCCTAAGACTATTTTGAGTCGTAACTCTACTTAAAAACTCCAAAACCCCGCGGAGTTACCCTCCTTAAGGACCATTGGGGTGTGCGCCCCAACAGGCCCCTAAGACTCACTAGTGGCTCGTCCCGGGACACTCTACTGCTTTTCTAGTGGTAGACTCTCGATGGAGAAACATGGTGCACTGCTTGCTGAAACCCTACATGCAGTGGTTTGTGGCTTGTTCCTTTTCTTCATAAAATGTTGCTTAAGGCTTTCTGGATCTATCAGCGACCCCATCCCTCGATCTGCTTGCCAAACATCTGACCATCCACAACTTAGGGGCTCCAGAATTGTATGTCAAGGTGCATAAGACAAACAACTGCCTTGGTTTTGCCAAACCAGGAGGATACATCTTGGGATGCCTCAGAGTCTTCACGTGAGGCCTGGTGCCTTTCATCGCTCCACATTAGAGTGAACTTCTACGTGCCTTCGTCCGATTTAGAGAAAAATTTTGCCTGCCTTCATCCTGGTCAAGCCTTTCTGCATAGGTGGATTGCTCAGAAGGTTCTGCAGACGCCTCTCCCTGAACTCACGTACTAACTCCTGAGCTTCATGATCACTCGACATGGTCCTAACTGAAGAAACTTCAAAGAAATGCATAATGCAGGAGTCACAGGCCAGTGTAGCTTCTTATAGAATCCCGAAACAGAATATGTCATCATGGTGCATTAATGACGCGAAATCTGGTGGAGTGGCAGAAATCCTATCCACACGGTACGATATTTTCCCAAAATATCATTATTACAGGCAGTTAAGGCAGTGCTCGTGCCGGCGCTGCCAAGTCTGGTTTGTCCCATTTGTCAAATTTTAAACTGCGACACACCTTTAATCTTTGACATAACTACTAACTCCAGCTTCGCCTTGACAAGAACCCTCAACACAATATGAACCTTTGAACTTTTCCAGTCTTCCACATGTCATAACTTTGAGGACAACTTCATTATAGTCTAGCACCCAATTTGAACTGTTCTTGGTACTTAGACTTTCCTTGCTGGTGTTACTTCTGATTAGGAGGTCCTTGCATGTCCCTATACTTATTTAAACGACTACCATTTACCATAGAAGGTAAAATTTCGCCATTCAACTTAGCCAACTGCACTGCACCACCATCAGTAACTTTTTGCACTATATATAGGCCTTTCCAATGTGTCTTGAACTTACCCATGAACTTCATGAATTTGCTGTCATATAAGAGCACAAGATCACCTTGCTAGAACTGCTTCTTCTTGATGTGTCTATCATGCCATGCTTTTTCTCGAGCTTTCTGCACTTGGTGCTGGAACCCTGCAATAAATCTGTCCTCTTCAAGTTATAGTATCTTTGTCAACCTTTCTGTTATTATCGTTGGGTCATCCATCTCTGTGAAATAAGATATTCGAAGGGTAGGAACAATATATTCCATGGGCATGACTGCTTCTTGCCCATAGACCAGCCTAAAAGGTGTATGGCCTATCAATTTCTTGCAGGTAGTCCTATAAGCCCAGAGTACTGCTGGAATTCTAAGATCCCAGTCATTTCTGTTAACGTTGCAAACCTTTTTCAAAGCCTGTTCGAGGATCTTATTAAAAGCTTCGACAGTTCCATTAGCTTGTGGATGATAGGCAGTACTCTTCTGATGATATACCTGAAATTCTTCAGTCAATACTTCAATAGTCTTTTTTAGAAAATGTGAGCCCTGATCACTCATAAGGACTCTAGGACACCCAAATCTGGACAAGATGTTATCAAAGATTAACTTTGCAGCTGTAGCAGCGCTACAATTCTTCACTGGTTGAGCTTTGGCCCAACGGGTGAGGTAATCTGTTGCTGTAATAATGTATCTTGCTCCTGACTTCTTTGCAGGGGGATTGATAGGTCCGACAAAATCAATAGCCCATTTGTCAAAGGGTTGTAAAGTTACCTGCAGAACTAGAGGCATCTCATCCCTCCTGGATGGTTTTCCCGTCCTTTGACAGATTTTGCAGCTATGACAATATTCTTTTGCATCCTTGTGAATTGTGGGCCACCACAATCCGGCTGTCAGAATCTTCTGTGTTGTAGATTTTCCTGCGTAATGACCTCCTTCTGCCCCAGAATGTGCCTCAGCCAATATTAACAGATTTTTGTGCTCTATGACACATCTGCGCATTTTTTCATCTGGTCCCATCTTATATAATTGTCCTTCTATTAAGGTAAAGTCAATTGCGCGAACCACCAGTTGCTTCTTCTGTTGTGTTTTCATCTCAACGGGTGGAAAACCTGTAGACAAATACTAAACAATATCCTGAAAATATTCATCAACCATCTGGATGGCAAACAACTGGGAATCAGGAAGACCTTCATCCAAGCTAGTAGGTTCTTCTCCCGACTCGAGCCTCGACAAGTGGTCAGGACCTAGATTCAACCTTCCTGGTTTGACTATGATCTCAAAATCATACTCCTGAAATAGAATCAGCCATCTGCATATCCTTCCACCTAGCACAGGTTTGTTAACCAAATACTTCAAAGCAGAATGGTCAGTAAACATCTTAAAATGAGATCCTAACAGGTAATGTCGAAACTTCTTCAATGCATAAACCATAGCAAGACCTTCACGTTCTGTTGTACTATAATTTTTCTCTGCGGTGGACAATTTCCTACTTGCAAAAGAAATGGGGTGATCAATATTACCATCACCTGACTGGGCCAATACTATACCCAGAGCAAAGGAAGATGCATCGACATGCACATGAAATTCCTTATTCCAGTCAGGGAATACTAAGATAGGAGCAGTTACCATCTTTTCCTTCAAATTATCCAAGCTAGTTTGACACTCAGGGGTCCATTCAAACTTAATATCTTTCCTCAACTGCTTTTCCATTGGAGCAGTAATCTGAGCATACCCTTTAATAAATTTCTTGTAATATCCAATATGACCAAGCGTAGTGCAAAGTTGTTTAACGGACGTTGGAGGTGGCAGGTTCACAATAATAGCTATCTTCGCAAGGTCCATCATCAATCCTTGTTTACATACAATGTGACCTAGCAGAATTCCAAAAGGTGCACAAAAGATACACTTCTTCAAGTTCAAGGAAATCTGGTGTTGTCTACATTTATCCAGCATAAGTCTTAAACTAGTTATATGGTCTTTTAGGAGCCCAAATATAGTTTAATCATCAAAATACACTTCTAAGAATTTATTTATATATTCCTTAAAGGCAGAGATGACTACTCTAGAAAATATAGCAGGTGCATTCTTCAATCCAAAAGGCATAACTGTATACTGAAAGGATCCCATTTCTATAGCAAAGGTAGTCTTATGGCGATCCTCTGGAGCAATTCGGATCTGATGGTAACCTGAAAATTCATCAGTAAAAGAGTACACTTATTGACCTCCGACATTGTCTAATACTTCATCTGTGAAGGGTGTGGGGAAGGGATCATGTAGACAAGCATCATTCAGCTTCCTTAGGTCGACGCAGATTCGGATTTCACCTTTAGTCTTCTTCTCTTGTACCACCATAGGACTAATCCACTTGGATTCTTCAACAAGTTCAATAATTCCTGTAGCAAGCATCTTATCCAGCTCTGTCCTAACTTTTTCCTTATACTTAGGGTTCAACCTATCAGGACGTTGTTTCACTGGCTTCGCATCAGGTTTCAAGGGGATCTTCATGACTCCTATATTACCCAAGATACCTTTCATCTCTGAGAATTTTGTCTGAAAGAGGTCCTTATATTCATGGAAAAGTTGGGTCACTTTGCTTACCATTTCTTCATCCCAATAATCTCCAATGGTAGCATGCTTAGGCTATTTTTCTGAAGCAATGTTTACGGTCTGCATCTTCAAGGGCTGTGTCACTTCAGGTGCTGCGACTGCTGGTCCATGTACTTCACAGTGGCCTTCTAACTCTGGAATAGCAATGTTGTGCAGATCATCATCCTCGTCAATTGCGAGGTTATAACATTCGACTGCATTAGCTTCTTGTGCCTTCCAATCTGGTTGGTATTCTGCTATCTCTTGATCATCAAACACCTTAGTGTGGATCACCCTAATAGCTGTGTCTAAAGCAGGGAAAACCTCATTAATAGAAAAGGTCAATACAAAAATATCGACAAGAGTATCCCAACTTACAGTACCCTGGCGAAGCTCGACGTTTGCATACCAATTCTTTGTAGTAGGATCCAAAGTATGCACAAACCTATGTACCCACTCTGTCCGAGGTATATGCTTCTAGGCTTCGTAGCATTGTTCCAAATGCTTTTGAGGGTTAGTATTGCCGTTAAATCTGCTCTAGACCTCCTTTGGTCAATCCGTGAATCTCAGGCGAAGGGACTGTTGGCAAGCTTCCCAACTATGAATGTACTGTTTGTGGCCATTCCACCATCTGGCTGCTGTAGCTCTGAATGCTGAGTCCAAAGCCTCCATTTTCTGTGAGTCTGGTATCTGGGCTGAGAATTGCTCAATAAACTCTTATGGGTCTGTCGAACCATCAAAAACAGGTAAGGGTCTTGTTTGTGAGCCAAGCCATCTAAGAGACTTGGTAATTCTTGCACAACGGTGACCATGTAGCTCATACAATCTGTTCTGCCAATTCTATAGATCATCATCTGAATCCGTCATGCATGATCTATCACACTGTCAGTCCATAATACCTTCGGCATTAGGATTAACATAATCTTCTTCCTTCGCTGTGATATTGTATATATGGTCCAACACATCCTGATCTTCGTCTCAGAGGGGTTCTGTGTACCGTTCTCCTTGAGAAGGATCTAGTGGGACTATGACTCTCAAATCGTTTCCTTCAAAATTCATATGTCTCTTCTTAAGGTTAATAACTGCAGCATTTGCCATTTCCCACTCAATACCTAACAAGGCTGGATAGGGATTGCTGTCGTCAATGATCTCAATAAATTCGAAGTCTGCTATAGTACAGACGCCATCAATATCTACTAGAACATTAGGGATTCGTCCTAGGGGCACAATATTCTGCTGATTGGATAATCTCAATTGGATAGGGGACCAATCAAGGGTAGGTTTTCCCATTTGTTCCCAGGTCTGCTTGGTTAGGACATTGACTTCTGACCCTAAGTCCAAGATCACATCAGTCATCTCATACTCTCCTATCTGATTATTCAACCTCATTTATCTACCAGTTCTTCTGACTCTATGCATAGCTTTTTCCGGAAGCAATAACTTTCTGCAACTCACTTAAAGCATGTTGATTTCTTAAAAGTTTCAGACAACTCTGTAAAAAGGAGGAAAATGTACTTACTTTATCCATCAAAGCTTCTTACGGCTACGACTGCTGCTGATGTGGCTGCGCAGGTGCTACTGCTGTGCTAGAATCCACAAAATCTTTCTTGGCTGCCATGAATGTCTCTTTTTCTCTTTCGATATCGAAGGCAGGGACTTTCATAGGGGCCTTACGAACCCAAGCCTCATCAGGCTGTTTCACGATAGGCTGTATATGCATCGTAGCTCCACTTCTGGTAACAACATTAATAGCTGGGGCAGGTCTATGCTCGACAGAAATCATCTGAATATTCTGAGTAGGGGCACTATTTCTTTCCTGATTCTTAGCTATCAACTGCGGGCACTGCTCAATCACATGATCTACTGCTCGGAAATATCGACATGTCGTAGTGGGGTTCCGACAGTCGCGAGCCAGATATCTAGCCTAGTTACAGTTATAACACACCACTTGACCGCGTCCTCTACCAGCCATACCACCATGACCACAGCCTCCAAAAGCACCGCTACCTGATGCACTGCCACGGTAGCCATAGCCATCATTGCTCGGTCCCTCATTTTGTACCCGATAGGAATCATAGGTGCGCTCTCTTATGAGGTCAAAACTGCGACACTCATCTTCATTATGTCCTACGAACTTACAAAATTTACAATAGGAGTTCTTAGGTACTTGTCCATAACTCTGTAGCAGATAGCAGTCTTCAGGTTGATGCTTCCCTGTTGTTCTACAAAGCTCACAATATAGAACTTGTGGGTTAAACAGGTTTGGCGCACCAGTATTCAGGTAATTCCTTGCCACAGGACATTGTTCCTTGGCATGCCCTTCTGTGCGACATTGTGTACACCAAACCTCTTCACGACCGATTTTTCCTTGTTTCATATCGCGAAGCTCCAGAGCCATCACTGCCAACCGTGCTTGGATTTGAGCAATACCAGAATTATCTGTGGCAGGAGCGGTTTCAAGCTTCATCACGATTTCCAGAGCCTCCTCTTGGTCAGCAACCTTTTGTTGCATGAGTGGAGTCCGGATATGCGGCAGCAACGTGGAAATGAACCATTCCTTGTGCTACATAGGTCCAATGGTAAAAATGACTTGGTCTAGCAGAACTTTGAACCTCTGATCAAAGTCCCACACTGATTCGCCACGCTTCTGTTGAATCTCTTTCAACTCTGTAATACACTGCGACTCTGATTTCGGTTTCTTAAATTCCTTTATCATTACTGCTTTTATATCAGGCAATGCATGATTTTGAGTGCTAGAGAACTTCATGAACCAGGTCAGAGCACGGTCTCTGAAAGAAGTAACCAGCTGTGCTCTTTTTGTATCTTGATCCGTAATCGACTTAGCAGTCCACACTGCTTCACATAAAAACCAGAACTGTTCTTGATCCTCTGATCCAGTTCCTTTGAAAATAGGTAACTTAATGTCATCATGCATGTGGGCCATAGTGGATCTAGGGGGGGTTGGCGGGGGACTGGGAGTAGTCGGGGGGGAACTTACTGGGGTAGACTGACCTGCGACAGGGGTACTCAGGCTAGGATGAATTCCAAACTGCGACGGATTCTCAGGGATAATAGGTCTTCGCTGCGGGGTTACTGGGGGGTTTCCAACAGAAGGGGTTTCTTTGGGTTCGGACTCTGCGAGATTTACAAGGGAATACTCAGTATGCTGACCCTAGGAATAGGATCCAAAATCTCTCTTGTACCTTTTGCCACTTCGCAGCAAACCACTTTGCTCGTCGAAGGTATTTACAGTTGCAACCATAGGTTAGTAATACAAAATCTAACAGTCTGATTCAATGAGCAATATTCCTTTTTCAGCTAATAGCATTTTAATTCTCAAACTAAACGAATTCAAAAAATTAACCCTTGGTCCTTTGAAAAACTGTCACTCGGCTTCACTAAAGGAAGTACTCGTGTCGATGGCGAACTCCGTCATAAACGCTTTAAGGGTTCGCGTTGTCTAGAAATCAACAGCGCGGGATATCTCGTTGTTCACCCTTTTCAGTATATTAATTCTTGCGAGATTCCACACAGGAAACTGACGTTCTTTGAAGTTCGTCCTTCTCTCTGTTAACCTGGATAACCACTGGTGCAACTCTATGTGGATACTACCAAAGAAAATTTCATAAACGTCACAAAAACATACCTTTGTAAAAATGCGTTTGCACTACGACGCGGATCTTTGTTCTCTTGCTCAGCGAATTTCAGATAAGTCTCATCAAGCCAATCACCGATTTTCTTCATAGAGGATCTCCAGAACATAGCTCTTGAGGTACGACGTAAAACCCTCTTGAGCAGATACTGAGTTCAACCGGCAACGGAACCAATTTGTTGGGCAATAGGGCAGACCCGGGTTTTATACCTTTAACTTTGCACCAACAAAAGACCCACAGTGTTGGCCCTTTCGGAACCAACCTGCGAACAGTTTGCAGTCTCACCCGAAACAGCTATGGGGTGCCACAGAACCAGGTTTCTACAAGCAAAAGAGGGATATTACTGTACCTTTAGCTTTTAACAGATTATAAATATAAATCCTAGAGCTTAACATTCACTTATTTAGCTTCGTGGTTAGATAAACAAACAGTGCCTTGCGCAGCCCTTTACTGGGAATTCACAGTGAAGTTATTATCTAGAAGTGATATTTACTTATCAGATATATAGATATTAATGCATGAAAGAACATAACAAAACACAACACAAAAGAACCACAACACCAGATATAACGTGGTTCACCCCCAATGTAGGGGTTACATCCACAGAACTGCATTTTATTCAACTTTCTACAAAAACCACAGTTCTGATCTGCACACTTAGCTACAGATCCATTCAAGTCCTCAAAGCCGCGCACACAGTTGCAGGCCTCTGCGCACTCAGCTGCAGATTTCCTTAATCACCCAAAACCCTCTGCGCACACAGCTGCAAAGGTCGTCCACGCACACAACTGGGACTTAACCTCTCTTACCAAATAAGCCTTAGCTTCGCATCAGTTCCTTTTACATAAAAATCCTAACCTTACTTCTTTACAAAAGTGCTTATTTATAGTGCACATATTAGAAAACCATGGTCTTAAACCATGGGCGCCCCGAACCCTAAACCTTGGACTTAAACCATGGGTTTATTACAAACAGAGGACTTTTACTCAACCCCGACACCCTTAAGACTATTTTGAGTCGTAACTCCGCTTACAAACTCCAATACCCCGCGGAGTTACCCGCCTTAAGGACCATTGGGGTGCATGCCCCAACACATCCATTTGCACTTTTCATGACCTTATGACCATTTCGTTATAACCTTAGGTACGAACCCATTCTATCTTGTCACGGAACCTCCTTGTTTCTTTTAGAAGTGACATGATGTGAATGGTAGAGCTTGACCATACATGGGTACCCTTGTTAGCTCCTATTTTTCATTTGGTGCCCATGCCGACATTTTTCCTTTAGGGTTTCGAAGTCCTTTGTATAGTATGGCCATGACTTTGCACAAGAGCTTCATACTCCTCTTCATCTTTTTGTTGGCCTTTTCCCTAGGACTCCCTTATGTCAAGTTGTAATTGCATTATCATGCGTTTTGCTTACCTTATTGAGCCTTATGCTAGCTTCTCTGACTTTGATTATCAGCCATATAGCCCGATCCTGTCTCATGTCTAGCCAAGCAGAGCCATTTTATATATCTTTTGCAACTTTATTCCCCATTTTTACCAGGAGGAGACTTTCCCCCGAGTGTCATTATCCTACACATGTTTCCTTGCATTGAGTGATCCAGGAGGATATTTGTGGCCACCCACCTATTCCTCTTGGACCCCCACCATTGTTTCTTTCATTTTTCCATTTTCCTTAATTGTAGCAGAATTTACTATTTTTGGCATTTTTCGGGTCCTAAACTTCCGAAGCCGTTTTGAGGCCCTAAACGACGTTTTTTCGGCATCGAATAGTCAGTCAAATATGAGTCCATTCTGGGCTTGATATTTTTCATTTGTGGATGTAGTCCTTAAACAGATCTTTCTAACAATGTATCATGCGCGTCAAACGGAGGTAGTATGCTAAAGTTACGACCCTAGGAAATTGATGTACCAAGTTACCCAACGGGGCCCACATTAAGGCGTTTTACCTCCTACGGTTAGGTTTTTGGATGTGTAGGGTTTCCATTGTTTCTCAATAATATATATTCCTTTGAAATTCATTGTAACAGAGAGTTCAGAGGCATGTAGCCGCCACATCTCTTCTCAGAGATAAGCTACCAGCACTCTAGCTAGTTTATTTCCATTTTGTATGTAAACCAGTTTCAGTTATTGATTAATGAAATGAAGTGTTATTTCTGCTGCATATTTGTTTCTATGGTTGTTTGTGTATTCTGTTGCATTCTTACATAAATCCAGATGAGTGGTATCAGAGAAATATGCTCTTTCTCGATCCTTCTTTGCATGTCCCCAACAAGGGTGGGGTATAAAGAGTAAAGGTTGGATCTGGTTGAACCTTTGCAAGATCAGCCTCGCAAATCCAAACGACCACCCATGGGGGACAAAAAGAAAGATGAGGGTGCAGAAGATCCTATCAAAATTTTGCTCGAGGAGGCCCTTGAAAAACAAAGGAACTTAATGATGGATAACTTCGCCTACATCCTTCAAAGACTTCCCACTAGCGGCTTATCTGCATCTAGCAGCCACTCTGGAAGTGCAACCCCTTTTAAGGTACAAGTAAACTTTGAAATTCCCATATTTGATGGTTGAATAGATGCAGACACCGTAGATAGATGGTTGAATCGATTAGAAGGGTATTTCTCGGTTCATGACTTTTTTGACCGAGAAAATATTACTTTTTCTCTACTCAAACCCACCCTCCATGTCAAGGATTGGTGGGAAACCTACTATGCAAGAAGGGACGAGGAGGAACCCTCTCTATTCTCAGTCGTACCCACTTGGAATTATTTTTGAGATGCCATAAAGGGACAATATTATCCAATAGGGAGCTACGAGGACAAGTACATCCAATGGACTACGCTACGGCAACAAAGAGATCAAGATGTGCATGAGCTGATGAATCTATTCCATACCCTGCGCACCAAGTTGGTTATCAAAGATTCAGAGAAACATTTGGTGTTGAAGTACCGTAGTTATCTACACATATACATTCAGTAGGAAATGGAGTTCCTCGACATCTCCTCGCTTGGTATGGCATATCGGTATGCTGCCAAAATTGAGCAAAAATTCAAACAAAAAAAGCGAGACTTTGGATCTGTGAATCAGAAGCAACGGAAAGGTGCCCCTAAACCGCAAAACCAAGGACATATCCAAGGCATGGAAACTCAAGAAAACTTGCCAAACCTACAAGCAAAGAGCAACATTGCAAAGACAAAGAAGGAAGTAGGAAAGTGGTGTGAGTTGCATAAGAGCCCCACTCACAACACAAGTGAGTGTCGATCTGAGCAGTCACTAGTGGCCGAGATAAAGGCTTCTGAATCAGATGCATACTCTGACACTGAATCAGAACCTGAGAAGGGGAATGATATAGGGAAGAATACTATTGATGCAGATCCCAATGCCACCATTGCCACCACAAATATCCAAAAGGAAGAAACAGAAGATTCAGAGGAGGAGGAGCGTCTTTTCCACTCCCAGATGTGGGTAAAGGGTTCCCCGCTATAGTTCATTGTCGATAGTGGGAGCCAAAAGAACTTGATTTCAGTAGAGTTCATGAAGCGGTTGGCTTTTCTGACCACAGCACACTCATAGTCATACACCATCGGGTGGCTTCACCAAGGATGAGATCTCCATGTCAGCCAGCATTGTCACCTTCCCTACAGCATAAATCCCTTCACCGATGAGGTATTATGTGATATTGCTCCTCTTGATGTTTGTGATGTATTATTAGGTCAGCCATACTTATTGAAGTGACATGCTGTGTATGAGTCCCGGCCTCACGACGTTATTATTACATTGGGAAATAATTTGTACAGGATACTAGAGGTACCACCCCCTGCTGCTATCTCTTTGGTTATTGCAAAACAATGCAGTAAGATCGTTTCCAAAACTGGGAAGTTTGTTTTCTTAATGATATTCCCTCAGGGAAAGAAGAAGATCATGGCCACAACCTCCATACAGGGCCCCTCCACATGACAACAACAAATGGACAAGGTCATGGAGGAGTACTGGGACATATTCACCTCACCCACCGGGGTGCCTCTCCACTGTCAAGTCAAGCACCCCATCGATCTAACCCCAGGTGCGTCACATCCCAATAGACCGATCTATCGACTCTCTATTCTGGAGAATGATGAAATCAAGAGGCAAATTCAAGAGATGCTATAGAAGGGTCACATCCGGCTAAGTTCATCACCCTGTGGGAGCCCGATCATGTTGGTACAGAAGAAGGGTGGGACTTGGAGACTCTGTATTGAATATCGGGTGCTGAACAAGATCACTGTCTAGAATAGGTACCCGATCCCACAGATCAATGACCTCCTGGACCAGCTTAAAGGGGAAAAATATTTTAGCAAGATCGACTTAAAGTCGGGCTATCACTAGGTACCGATCGAACCGACTGATGTATGGAAGACTGCCCTCAAAGCCAAGGAGGGCATTTTTGAATTGTTGGTCATGCCTTTCAGGATGACGAATGCTCCTGCAACCTTCATGAGACTGATGGATGACATCTTGTGGCCATTCACCAACTCATTTGTAGTAGTGTACTTGGATGGCATCATGATCTTCAGCCAGACTTGGGAAGAGAACCTCCACCACATCCGATAGGTCCTCCAAACATTGTGGCAGCACAAGTTGTGTGCCAATTTGGACAAGTGCACTTTGGCATGACCCAATTTTAGTTTCTAGGATACATTATTGATGAGTGTGGGGTACATGTGGATCCAACTAATATCCAAGTCATTCGGGATTGGCCAACCCCAACTACTCTTACAGAGCTTCGCAGCTTTCTGGGCCTTGCTAATTTCTACTGCAGGTTCGTGTTGGGATTCTCTCATATCACTCGGCCCTTGAGTCAAGTCACCAAGGGAGGAGTGAAAGAAAAATTATTTTGGTCGGAAAATCAGCAGAATGTGTTTGCAGAATTGAAACATCGCCTCTGTTGTGCCCTAGTGCTCACATTACTAGAATTGCAACAACCATTTGAAATAGAGATATATGCTTCTGACTATGCTATTGGGGCAGTCCTTAATCAACAAGGGCATCTAGTGGCATATCACAGTGAGACACTATCCAACACAGTCCATAAATATCCCACTTATGACAAAGAAATGTATTCCATTGTACACGCTTGTCGACAATGGAAGCATTACATTTTGGGGAAGGAAACGATCATCCACACATACCACCAACCCCTATAGTTCATGCAGACACAAGGGAAGTTACAGAACGATCACCATCATAAGTGGTCCACATATCTACAACTGTTTCATTTGAACATCAAGTATAAGAAGGGAAGCACCAATAATGTTGCAAATTGCCTCAACCGACCACTAATGGTGGTGATAATGACTGTGCTCAAATCTTGTGGGCACGAGACTTCTGATTGGCCACTTCTCTACAGGAGCGATCCAGAATTCAGCCACACATACCAGATGCTCCTGGAGGGAAACCCAATTCCAAAATTTCACCTCCAGGATGTACTACTATGTCACATGGGACACCTTTGTGTTCCTTCAAGTGAGTGTGCCAAGATGATTTGGGAAGTGCACTACAGTTGGGTTTTTTGGGCATTTCGGGGTTAGGAAAATAGTGGTAGTACTACAGAAGTATTTCTATTGGTCTAAACTTTGACAGGACATCAAGAAGTACATCCGATCCTGCACTTCCTACTCCATTTCCAAACCATCCATCAAGAAGCAAGGCCTCTATACTTCGTTGCATACCCCTAGTCGACCTTGGGAATCCATCTCCATGGAATACATGTCAGGCCTTCCTTCTACTAAGCACGGCAACAACTGTGTGTTTGTGGTTGTTGACAAATTCTCAAAGATGGCCATAATGGCGGCTTTCAAGAAGAATATCACAGCAGAAGCCACTGCTAAACTCTTCTTTGAACAAGTGTGAGTACACTTTGGGATCCCACAGTCTATAATCTCAGACTAGGATAGCAGGTTCCTTAGTACATTTTGGTCTAGCCTATGGTCAATGCTAGACACCAAGCTCACAAAGTCCACATCTTTCCATCCCTAGACTGATGGCCAGACAGAGGTCATCAACAGGATGATTGTACACATTTTTCGCATGTACAACTCAAAGCATCCACGCACATGGGATGAGAGCCTCCCCTATGTACAACATAGCTATAACCGGGCCCTCCACAGCTCAACCAACCATATCCCCTTTCAGGTGGACTTGGGATTCCAGTCACTATGTCCCATTGACGTAGCCATGCCATTTACAGCTACTCAGGTTGATTTAGCTCATATCCAGTCTGAAGTTTCCAAGGCAAACAGCTTCATTGAGCACATTCAGCACATTCACCAACAAGTTCATGACATATTGGACAAATACAATGCTAAGTACAAGTAGCAACATGATCAGCATCAGGTGCAACACAACTTCGAGGTGGGTGACAAAGTGTGGCTACATCTGCAGAAGGAGCGCCTCGCTGGACCCCACCGCAAGCTTTGCCTGCTCCGATATGGGCCATACACTATCACCAAGGCTATCAAGGACAATGCCTTCCAGCTCAGTATTCCACCATTCCTTGGTCTGCACCCAGTGTTCAATGTGGACCGCCTTCAGCCCTACTTTCCACCTCTACTGGACACATCAAACGTGGCAGAACAACTCACACCAACATATTCAAACCCCGACTGCATGGAACAAGCCACAAATAATCGAATTATGGACACACAGGTCAAGAACACCCACCAGTAGAAGATCCAGCTATATCGACTTGTCAAAGTAGGCCAAATTCTTCACCAGGGAAAGTGGCTCACCAGGGACCAAGTTCAAAAGAAGTTTCCTCATCTCATGGAGGAACTCAACGCAATGGGGACCATTGTTTCCTAAGGCGGGAGGAATGATCCAGGAGGATATTAGTGGCCACCCACCTATTCCTCTTGGACCCCCACCATTGTTTCTTTCTGTTTTCCAGTTTCCTTAATTGTAGCAGAATTTACTATTTTTGGCAGTTTTTGGGTCCTAAACTTCCAGAGCCATTTTGAGGCCCTAAACGACATTTTTTCGACATCGAATCGTTTGGCAAATATGAGTCTGTTCTGAACTTGATATTTTCCATTTATGGATGTATTCCTTAAACAAAAATTTCTAACGATGTATCATGCACTTCAAACGGAGGTAGTATGCTAAAGTTACGACCCCGAGAAATTGATGTACCAAGTTACCCAACGGGGCCCACATTAAGGCGTTTCACCTCCTAGGGTTAGGTTTTTGGATTTGTGGGGTTTTCATTGTTTCAAAATAATATATAGGCCTTCGAGCCTCATTGTAACACAGAGTTCAGAGGCATGTATCCGCCACATCTCTTCTCAGAGATAAGCTACCAGCACTCTAGCTAGTTTATTTTCATTTTGTATGTAAACTAGTTTCAGTAATTGATTAATGAAATGAAGTGTTATTTCCGTTGTATATTTGTTTCTATGGTTATTTGTGTATTATGTTTTGTTCCTTCATAAATATGGATCATTGAGCATAGGTATGTTCCGTTGCTTGGAACTATTTTGTTTGCTCCTTGACACTCGTCTCCTCCTAGTTTGTAACTATAAAGCACTTTTATTATTTTTCAAGCTTTTAAAAATATTTGAAAAAGTCCAAAAAAATCAAAAAACCAAAAATCCAGACAAGAAAATATGTTATCTTTGGCAGTAGTCAAGTCGCGTCGCCTTCTAATAGAGCATTGTATATCACATCCGTCTGTTGGGTTAATAGTTTGACTTTAGTAGCTGTACTCATTTCTCTGAGTTTATCTTCACTGACTGGTTAAGCTTCCAGTCCCTATGGAGCCTCTATCGATGCCTCCTGTGTCACAAAGATGTCCCAGTTTTGTATATTGATTCTATGCTACCTACATTCAGTCACCATTCACCTTTATGCTCTTGTTTGAAGGATGTTGAAGCCTGAGTCATCCATTCCTCAGTTTTCTTGACTTTGCATATTGGCCATTCCCGGTACTAGTACTGGTTTGTGCACATTATGATCGAGTTCTTCCACATTATACAGATTTTCTAAGTACCCCGTGTTGGATGATGGGGGATGCCTTAATTCCCTCCTTCCATTGGATTTCATCCCATCGACTTCAGATCATTTATTCTGGGATAGGAGTCTAGAGTCATTTTCAGTGCTTTGAGACTTGCAGTCATCAGTGGCAGGTTCTCTCGATATCAATAGTTTTGGGAATACATCAATGTCCCCTAATCGATGGATTCTTTCAAGTGTTCAAACTCAACACATTTATTCACACTTGTTAGATTGCACTGTAGTACCTTGATTCCCATTTTCATTATCGGTGGGTGATCTCGCGTCTGTTAATGGTATACATCAATGACCAGTAATCAAATGATGGACTACTATGTTCAACCTCGACACCTCTATTCACATAGTAGGACATGTACTCATAGAAGATTGTGTAGAATACTTTCCATATTGGTGGAATTTCTGATATGCTACCTCCTTGATTGTGCCAATGTTCATGAGATTTCAGCTCTCCTGACTTGATTCCAATGTATGTCAGATATCTTCAGCCATTATCGAGATCTTGATCCATTTTATATCTTCATCTTTCATGGAGATCATGATCCTATGTATATCTTCATCATGGAGATTCTAATCTATCTATATTGTACGTGGCAATGACCACACATGTCATATTTTGTATCATGCCTATTCATGGCCATTGTACTCTTATGTATCTGGGACTATTGTATCTACATGCAGTCATATGTAGAGATATTTGTACTGTATTGTTGGATGGTTGGTTCTTCATCACTCCACTTCTGGGATGGAATTATAATGTATTTTGGCCATCGTATTACCCCTCTGACCTCACACATTAGGGGGCATCTGTTACAGCTAATTTTACCACACATGGTAGATCACATATTTATGGTCTTCACTGTTTCTCTGCAGACTCTTTGGACCCCATGGACTATTTTTGTACCTTTTATGTTTCCAAGATCATCCCTAAAAACACATGTTATTTTCCATACGCGACTTTTAAACCCTTTCTCGTGTATATACGCGGATATGACCTTTAAACCCGCGTACGTCGGGATGTGTGCAAAAGGCCAAATAGTTTTGGAGTTTTCCTTGATGTGGATCCGAGTCACTTTTCTCTTGTCCTTCCATATCCCTTGACGTCGCTCAGATTTGACCTTCCATTACTCCATTGAAGCACTATATAAGGAACCCTTTGGATACATTGAAAAGAGAGGAATTGAAGAGCAAGAAAACTATAGTCCATTGTTGCCGTAGATTGCTTATACTTGAGTCTACATCCCTTTGTCCCTTGGAGCACTTGGTTTTCTTCCCAAGATTGCCTTTTCTTGTGAGCTTGCTATCAAGAGATGGAGGATTGAGGTGGTGGAGGCCTAGGTGGAGGACTCAGTTTCTCCAGTTTGCAGACGTGCTGACAGAGGTTGTCATTCTTGAAATCTTTGATTTATATTAATAGAAATATATTTTCCTGTCCAATGATGTGCATTTAAATGAATATTGAATCCATGGATGCTTTTAATTGCTTATACATTATTGAGTATATATCCTAGAGTAGGTCTAACACCATTATATAGCATGCTTGTCTTGTTTGATTATTGTTGAGAGAGGAAATTGTTAACACAAGCGGGATTGGAAAAGTTCAACGGGGATCTACATCAACAATCCGGAATAAGGTATGTGTTGAGATCCTTTAGTGTTAGATGTTTTATATTTCTTGCATATTGGGAATTGATTGATTTATGCGGTTACTCTGTCTGTTGTGGTACACCCCAAGCCATAGGAAGGGATTGTATATATTTGAGAAAGGGTTATTTTCCATACGCGAATTTTAAACCCTTTCTCGCGTATATATGACACAAGACTGCTTTTATTTGTCCTTGGGGCACATTTGCATACCTAAAGATGCCCTTCGGCCTTAAAAACGTTGGAGCTACGTTTCAACAAACCATAACCTTTTCCTTTCACGACCTTAAAAATATTATTGAAGTATATTTGGACAACTTAGCTTCTCACTCTCGATTGAGGGCGCATCATCCTTATCATTTGTGTTTAGTTTTTTAAATATGTCGACGTTATAAAATCATGTTAAATTCTCATAAGTTCATCTTTTTCATGAATTTTGGTCACTTGCTAGGGTTCATTGTTTCCTAGGAGGGTATAAGGGTCAATCCTTTGAAGGTTGAGGCAATACTTCAGTTGTCTCCCCCATGTAACATGAGACATCTTCATTGTTTGCAAGGTATAGTGAACTTCTTGCAAGGATTCGTAGTTAATTTTTCCAATTTGAAAAGACGCTTCATGTGTTTGTTGAATAAAGACACTCCTTTTATCTGGGATGAGTGAGCCCAGGGGTTTTTTAATGCTTTGAAGAAATCCTTGGCATCGGCCCCATGCTTAGTCCACCTGACTATAGCCATGATTTTTTGATATATGTGGTCGCATGCCAAGAGACGATTGCCATCATGTTGGTTCAAGAGGATGAGGAGCTTGAGGAGCATGTCATCTACTATATTAGTCGAAACCTTATTCACGCAGAGCTTTGTCATACCCATGTTGAGAATTTGGCCTTAGCTACTGTCCATGTGGTTTAGCGTTTGAGGCATTACATCCTGCTTCGCCAAAATTTAGTTATAGATCACATTAATCCATTTCAGTTCTCCTCACTCAAAGGATGATAGGGGAAAATACAATAAGTGGATTTTGATATTGCAAGAGTTTGACCTCGAGTTTGTTTTGGCAAACTCGAAGAAGTATTTTATTTTTGCTAAGCTTATATTGTTGGGGCGCGCGCCTTAATGGTCATTAATTTTGGTAACTCCACGGTTTTTGCGCGAAGCTGTAAGCGAAGTTATGACGCAAAATAGTCTTAGGTGTGTCGGGGGTGAGTCAAAGTCCCTCTTTTTGGTAAATGTCCCATGATTTGCGGGTGCCCATGGTTTAAGTCCATGGTATTGTAGTAGTGCACTTGTATAAATAAGACACTTATGTAACGGAGTCAAGTAAGGTTATAGTAGGTTCTATTATGATGATAATTTGAGGCGAAGGCCTATTTTGGTTTAAGGTTAAGTCCCAGCTGTGTGCATGGACGACCTCTACAGCTGAGTGCGCAGAGGGTTTTTGTAAGAAAGGTTCTGCAGCTGAGTGTGCAGATCTGCAGCTAAGTGCGCAGTTTTGGGTGATTAAGAGGATCTGTAGCTGAGTGCGCAGATCAAAACTGTGATTTTTGTAAAAATTTGAATATAAACACAGTTCTGTGGACGTAGCCCCTACACTGGGGGTGAACCACGTATATCTTGTGTTGTGGTGGTTCTTTTGTGTTGTTTCTATTATGTTTTTTATGCATTGATAAGTAGATAAATGATAAAGTAAGATAACTGCTAAATATTAACTTCGCTGTGAATTCCCAGTTAAGGGTTAAGCAAGAAACTGTTTGTTTATCTAAACTCTAAAGCTATTTAAGTAAGAGTCGAAGCTCTGTATTGCACCATTACTATTTGTTAAGGCTAAAGGTACAGTAATATCCCTCTTTTTCCTGCAAAAACCTGATTCTGCGGCACGCCATAGTTGTTTCGGGTGAGACTGCAACTTGTTCGCAGGTTGTTGCCAAAAGGGCCAACACTGTGGGTCTTTTTGTTGGTGCAAATATAAGAGTATAAAACCCGGGTCTTCCCTAAGCCCATCAAATTGGTTCCGTTGCCGGTTGAACTCAGTATCTGCTTAAAGAGGGATCTACGTCGTACCTAAAGGGCTATGTTTTGGAGGCCCTCAGTAAAAGAAATTGGTGACTGGATTGAAGCTACATATCTAAAATTTGCTAAATAAGAAAATAAGGATCCTCGTCGTAGCTCAGACGACTTCTTGCAAAGGTACGTTTTACTGATATTCATGAAATTTTCTTTGGTAGTATCCACATAGAATTGCACCAGTGGTTATCCAGGTTGACAGAAAGAAAGACCAACTTCAAGGAAGATCAGTTTCCTGACTAGACCCCCGCAAGAATTAACATATTGAAAAGGGTGAACAACGTGATATCACGAGCTGTTGATTTCTAGACAACGTGAACCCTTGAAGCATTTGTGATAGAATTTGCCATCGACACAAGTACCTCTGTTACCGAAGCTGAAAGACAGTTTTTCAAAGGACCAAGGGGTAAGTACCTAAATTCATTTAGTCTGCAAATTAAAATGCTCTTGGCTGAGAAAGGTATATTACTTATAGAATCGGATTGCTAGATTTATTGCTACTAACCTATGTTTGGAAGAAAAAGTGACTTCGATGAGCAAAGTGGTTTTCTGCGAAGTAGTAAAAGATACAAGAGAAACCTTCAATACTACACCCTAGGCCAGAATACCTATTATTCCCCATTAAGTCCAGAAGACCCTGAACATGAAGAAACACCTTTTGTTAGAACCCCTCCTATAACTCCGCAGCGAAGATCTGTTACCCCTGAGAACCCGTCGCAGTCTGGAAGTAACCCTAGCCCGAGTCATCCTATCGCAGGTCATTCTACCCCAATAAGTTCCCCCCCTCAATCCACTATGGCCCATATGAACAGATATCAAGCTCCCAGTCTTCAAAGGAACTGGATCAGAGGATCCAGAGTAGTTTTGGTTCTTATGCGAAGCTATTTGGACTGCTAAGAACATTATGGATCAAGGTATAAGAAGAGCGCAGCTGGTCACTTCTTTTAGAGACCAAGCTTTGACCTGGTTTATGAAGTTTTCCAGTACTCAGAACCATGTCTTGGCTGATATTAAAATAGCAATGATCAAAGAGGTCAAGAAGCCTAAATCAGAGTCACAGTGTATAACTGAACTAAAATAAATTCAGAAGAGGCGAGGTGAATCCATTTGGGACTTTGATCAGAGGTTCAAAGTTCTGCTAGATCAAGTTAGTTTCACTATTGGACCAGCACAACATAAATAATGGTTCATTGCAGCCCTATTACCTCATATCAGGACTCCACTTATGCAACAGAAGGTTGTTGATCAGCAAGAAGCTTTGGAAATTGCTATGAAACTTGAAAAAACTCCTATCGGAGACAATTCTGGCATAGCCCAAATACAAGCATAGTTAGCAGAAATGGATTTGGAGCTGCACGACATGAAAAAAGGTAAATCTCTTCGAGAAGAGGTTTGGTGTACACAATGTAAGTCACAAGGTCACGACAAGGAATAGTGTCATGCGTTAAGAAATTACCTGAATACTGGTGTGCCAAACCCGTTTAACCCTAATGTTCTATATTGTGAGATCTGTAGAACAACTGGCCAGCATCGACCTAAATACTGCTATCTACTGCAAAGATATGTACAAGTAACCAAGAATCCCTATTGCAAGTTCTATAAATCAGTTGGACACAACGAAGATGAATGTCACAGCTTTGACCTCATGAGAGAGCGAACCTATGATTCTTATAGGGTACAAAACAATGCACAAGGCAATGATGGATATGGTTACCGTGTCAATACATCAGGTCGAGGTACTTTCAGAGGTCGCGGTCATGGTGGTATGCTTGGAAGAGGTCGAGGCCAGGTTGTTTGCAATAACTGTAATCAGGTAGGACATGTAGCTAGAGACTGTCAGAACCCAACTATGACATGTCGATATTGCATAGCAATAGATCATGTCATTGAGCAATGCCCACAGCTGATAGCCAAGATACAATAAATAAATGGAGCTCCTACTCAGAATATTCAGATGATTTCTATAGAGCAAAGACCCATCCCAGCCATTAACGTTGTTACAAGGAGTGGAGCTATGACGCAAGTGCAGAATAAGGAGAAATAGCCTAACGAGGCTTGGGTTCATAAGACCCCAAAGAAAATTACAACATTTGATGTGGGAAGAGAAAAGGAAACATTTATGGAATCCAAAACAGACTTTGCTGATCTGAGCACATCAGTGGCACCTATGCAACAACATCAACAGCAGTTACAATCCCAAGAAGCTTCAACGGATAAAGTAAGTACACTGTCATCATTTTTATAGAGTTGTATGAAGCTCTTAAGAAATCAGAATTCTTTAAATGAGTTACAGAAAGTTATTGCTTCTTGTGAAGCTCTGGTAAAGAAAAAAATGTTAATAGAGTTAGAAGAACTGGAAGAGAAATGAGATTGCATGCTCAGATAGGAGATTATGACATGACTGATATCATTTTAGACCTGGGATCATAAGTAAATGTCCTAACTAAGCATACATGGGAACAAATGGGAAAACCTACCCTTGAATGGTCCCCTATACAGTTAATATTAGCTAATCAACAGAATATTGTGCCCTTGGGAAGACTCCCTAGTGTACCAGTAGACATTGATGGAGTCAGTACCTTAGCAGATTTTGAAGTCATTGAAATAATTGATGATACCAAACCCTATCCATCGTTGCTAGGAATTGAATGGGCAATAGAGAATTCTGCAGTAATCAACCTTAAGAACAGGCAGATGACTTTTGAAGGAAAAGGCTTGATATTCATAGTACCCTTGGACCCTTCTCAAGGAGAAAGGTACACAGAGCCAGTCAGAGATGAAGATCAGGATGTTTTGGATCATATCTACAACATCATAGCTAAAGAAGAAGACTATGTCAACCCTACTACTGAAGGTATAATGGATTGGAAGTGTGACAGTTCTTGCATGACTGATTCAGACGAAGGCTTAGAGAATTGGCAGAATAGACTTTATGAACTACATGGACATCGATGTGCAAGAATTACCAAGTATCTCAGATGGCTTGGCTCGCAGACAAGAGTCTTACCTAATTTTGATGGATTAACAGAACCAAAAGAGTTTATTGTACAATTCTCAGAGCAGGTACCAGATTCACAGAAAATGGAGACTCTAGATTTAGTATTTAGAGCCACAGCTGCCAGATGGTGGAATGGTCATAAAAAGTATATCCCTAGTTGGGGATCTTGTCAAAAGTTCCTTCACCTGAGATTCATGGATCAACCTCAGGAGGTGTGAAGCAGATTTAATGGTAAGACTAGCCCTCAGGAACATTTGGAGTAGTGCTACGAAGCATGGAAGCATGTACCTCATGAAGAATGGGTACATAGGTTTATACACACTCTAGAACCTGTACCAAAGAACTGGTATGCGGAGGTGGAGCTTCTCCATGTCACTGTAAGTTGGGATAGTCTTGTTGATAGTTTTGTGCTCACATTTGCTATTAATGAGGTTTTCCCTGCTTTGGAGATAGATGTTAGTTTAATCCATACTAAGGTGTTTGATGATAAAGAAATAGCAGAGTACCAACCTGATTGGAAGGAACAAGAAGCCAATGCAGTAGAATGCTATAACCTCGCAATTGACGAGGATGATGACCCGCGCAACATTAACATTCCTGAGTCAAAAGGACACTGCGAAGTACATGGACCAGCAGTCAAAGCACCTGAAGTAACGCAGCCCTTGAAAACAAGTAAAGTAAACATTGGATCAGAAGAAATGCCCAAGTATGCTACCATTGGAGATTATTGGGATGAAGAAATGGTGAGCAAAGTGACCCAACTTCTCCATGAGTATCAGGATTTATTTCTGACGAAGTTCTCAGAAATTAAAGGTATCCTTGATGATATAGGAGTGATAAAAATCCCTTTGAAAACTGATACAAAGCCTGTAAAGCAGTGCCCTTATAGGTTGAACCCTAAGTATAAAGAAAAAGTCAAGATCGAGCTAGATAAGATGCTCATGGCAGGAATCATTGAGGCTATGGAAGACATTCTGTCGCGTGTCAAAGCTTGAAGCTCTATTGGAACCGGTGCCAGAAAGTGTCAAAGGTCCTTATTGTGGCGCAACCAAAGTTACTAGTTGTGCCGAAGAAGGAAAGCTATGCCGGAGCTTAAAATGTGACCGTTGGGAAAAACCAGATTTGGCGGCGCCGGTTTGTTAACTGTATTAACTGCCTGTAATGATGAGATTTTGGGAATTCTACCACCATTTGGACAGGATCTCTGTCATATTTGGTGCCTTCAATGCATAGTTATGGCATATTTGATGGTTGGATTCTATAAGAAGACACCCAGCCCTGCGCATTTCGCATTACACATTTTCTTGAGTTTTACAATTACGTCCATGTCAGCTGATCATGAAGTTCAGGAATTATTAAGAGAATTTGAACTGAGGGGTCTATAGAACCTTATGAGCACCCCATGAAGAGACTCCCCCAGTGCCGAATCAACCAATGCAGACACGATCAACCAGGAAGAAGTTCAAGGCAGAAGTTCGCTCTAAGTGGCACGAAGAGAAAGATGATGCCGAAAGATATTTCGAGAAGGAAGATAGCAGAATGAGAGACGGTCATAGGGAACACAGGCAGTCTGCTAAGGATGAAAATATAGAGAAAGCCATGGCCATGGTAGAAGTAGTAGAAGGAAGGACGATGATGACAGGCATATAAGGAGAAAGACGGCAGGAGGATTAAAGATGATGCTTACAGACATGCAGAAGGATACAGAACTTGATAGAGTGCAAAAGGAGTTGGTGGAGAAGGAGCAAGCAGCTGATGATATCATGCATAGCCTCAACAAGCAATTCACTATCTTCACCAACAAGATTCTCCCACCATACAAGCAGCAGAGTGTCCCGGGACGGGACACTGGTGAGTCTTAGGGGCCTGTTCGGGCGCGCGCCTTAACAGTCATTAATTTTGGTAACTCCACGGTTTTTGCGTGAAGCTGTAAGCGGAGTTATGACACAAAATAATCTTAGGGGTGTTGGGGGTGAGTCAAATTCCCTCTTTTTGGTAAATGTCCCATGATTTGCGGGTGCCCATGGTTTAAGTCTATGGTATTGTAATAGTGCACTTATATAAATAAGACACTTATGTAAAGGAGTCAAGTAAGGTTATAGTAGGTTCTATTATGATGATAATTTGAGGCGAAGGCCTATTTTGGTTTAAGGTTAAGTCCCAGCTGTGTGCGTGAACGACCTCTGCAGCTGAGTGTGCAGAGGATTTTTGTAAGAAAGGTTCTGCAGCTAAGTGCGCAGATCAAAACTATGATTTTTGTAAAGAGTTGAATATAAACACAGTTCTGTAGACGTAGCCCCTACACTGGGAGTGAACCATGTATATCTTGTGTTGTGGTGGTTCTTTTGTGTTGTTTCTGTTATGTTTTTTATGCATTGATAAATAGATAAATGATAAAATAAGATAACTACTAAATATTAACTTCGCTGTGAATTCCTAGTTAAGGGTTAAGCAAGAAACTGTTTGTTTATCTAAACTGCAAAGCTATTTACGTAAGATTCGAAGCTCTGTATTGCATGATTACTATTTTTTAAGGCTAAAGGTACAGTAATATCCCTCTTTTAACTACAGAAACCTGATTCTATGGCACCCCATAGCTGTTTCAGGTGAGACTGCAACCTATTCGCAGGTTGTTGCTGAAAGGGCCAACACTATGGGTCTTTTTTTTGTTGTGAAGATAAGAGTATAAAACCTGGGTCTGTCCTGAGATCATGTCCAAACAGCGGTAGATTTCCTAAAATATCATCATTACAGGCAGTTAATACAGTTAACGTACCGGTGCCGCCAAATCTGGTTTTTCCCAACGGTCGCATTTTAAGCTAAGCTTATATCTGATTTTCCAAGTTTCAATGAAGGAGAATTTCATGAGGACTCATTCGTTGATGAGCACATATTTCTCATTTCGACTGCTGACCCATGGTATGGGGACATCATTGTCTACTTGCAAACTTTGAAGGTTCCTTCTCACCTCTCACGGGATGAGCGTCGACGACTACGTCATGCATCAAAGAATTACCTCATTGTGGATAACACTTTGTACTGCCATGGAGTTGATTCCATTTTACATCATTGCTTAACTCATGAGGAGGCTAAGGTTGTTTTGAATGATTTCCACGGAGGGGTGTGTGGTGGTCATTTATATGGGCTTTATACAACCCAAAAAATATTGAGAGCGGGGTATTTTTTTTCGTCCATATTTAAATATTGTGTTAATGTAGTGAATAGGTGACACCCTTTCTAGGTATTCACACGGAATATGTACTCTCACCATACCACTTTTCATCCGATCATCATCGTCAGTCCCTTCACCAAGTGGGGGGTCAATTTTATGGATTGCAACCTAGCTTTGACTGGCGGGCATCATCATATTATTGTGGTTGTTGACTATTTCATGAAATGGGCAGAGGATATAACCACAGTTAAATCCAGTGGTGAGATAACCATGCATTTTGTGTACAACTAGATTATCACCCGGTTCGGCATTCTGAGGGAGCTTGTCACTGACCATGGAAGGAAATTTCAAAAAAAAATGATGGAAGAGTTGTCTTTGAAGTTGGGATATAAGCAAGAGAATTCCTCTTCTTACTATCCTCAAGTGAATGGACAGGTTGAAGCAATGAACAAGTCACTTAAGTCCATTCTCCAATGAACCATAATGCAAAGAAATACCAATTTCCATATCATGTTATATCCTACTTTGTGGGATTACGAACCGCAGTTAAGACTGCCACCAGTTTTTTTCTTTATCGGCTTGTGCATGGGGTGGAGTCATTTTTACTGGTTGAGTGTGAAATCCCTTCTTTGAAGCTAGTCGTGGAGATTTCACTAGACACTTTTGCATTGGAAGAGTGTTTAGTCCACTTGGAGAAGCTTGATGAGCAGTGTCAAGATGCTTCAGTGGCTCTTGAGATTAACAAGCATCGCATTAAGGTCTGGTATGATAAGTCTATCCATCCTAGGAGGTTTAGTGAAGGTGACTTGGTTCTCTTATGGGACCAAGCTAAGGAACCCTTGGGGGTAGGAAATTTTAATCCCATGTGGCATGGGCCTTACATGGTCAAGCATGTATTAGAGAAAGGTTCCTATGAGTTAGTCGATTATGAGGGGACAGCCTTGGTAGAGCCTAGGAATGGGCTCTATCTTAAGAAATACTATGCATGATTCTCAGCCAGGGCTGATTTATTGTATATTATTGTATATTTGCATTGCGTAGTTTTGGTCTGCTTGTGGTGATTGAGTTTTTTGACTAGCTTCCGTTTGTTGTGGCAGATGTCGACAAATTCTTCGGTTTATTTAGGATTCACTGATGGTGCTATTTGCCACACTCAAACTCATCTTCGGTTGCTTGGGTGATTTATACTCCTACTAGTCAAGTATTGTTTTCAAGAGGGGTTTGTCTATGTCCTTCATCGAACAATGTTGTTGAGTATAGTGTCGTTATTGAGTTATTGCATGATTCCATTTAGCATGGTATTCACTCTCTTGAGGTACTTCTTGACTCGTAGTTAGTGGTTCCATAGCTTAATGGCTTGTATCATGTTAGCGATCCAAATTTGTTATGAAGGTTCTTGTGTGTCAAGTTGCTTGATAGAAAATTTGACAACATAACATACATTCATATTGAAAGAAACTTTAATCAAGTTGTTGATTCATATGCTAACTATGTACTAGATTGGCATTTGTTTCACAGACAATGAAGCATTCACAAACATTTACACATGTAAATAAAATAATAATCGATCATCATAGGTATTTTTCATTAAAATATATGTCCAAAAATGTGGTGTCGTAATACATAAGTGTCATATACAAAAATGGGGCTTCTGAGCCACCAAAATATAATGCACGGTCATACAAAATATATACACCCCAGCCTCTAAGCTTGTGGAGGAGGAGGGTGCTGATCATGTTAGCACACTATGGCTCTAGCTAGCCAACGAAATAAATGAATTCATTTAGAATTTCACAGGAAGAATCTATTTTGAAAATTAGGAAGCCTGCATTTTTGGTGTTGTCATTCTCGACACACGTTTCGGACTCTTTAGCTAAGTCCATCTTTAGGAGAAGGGATGTTTCTCAGTGGAATGTAGGGCCATGTTTCCTTATAAATAATGAACTAAGGAAAACCTCTTTATATTTATCATGTCGGCTCTCATATTTTCTTTTAGTTTCTTAGAAGACCAACCATCACATCTGCATAGAGGACGCAAGGTCATTGCAATTGAAGAAAATTATAACAGAAGACACGTCCAAGAAGCAATCGAAATAGAAAAACATGAGAAGAATTTCAATAGAGATGATGGACTTATATTGAGCGAAACCCAGAAACCTATCATACACAAAATAAATTAGTTAATTAATTAATTAAAACAAGAAAATTAATTAATTGATTAATTAATTAAGAAACTAAAAGAAAATCTGAGAGCCGACATGATAAATATAAAGAGACTTTCCTTAGTTCACTATTTATAAGGAAACATGGCCCTACATTCCAATGAGAAACATCCCTTCTCCTGAAGATGGAATCAGCTAAAGAGTCTGAAATGTGTGTCAAGAATGACAACACCAAAAACACAGGCTTCCTAATTTTCAAAATAGATTATTCATGTGAAATTCTAAATGAAAGCATTCACTCCTTGCGTGGAAGGGACTTGTTGCAAGCAATCAAAATTATGGAAAAGAAATGCATCACGCTAACTCATGGAATAGAGAGGTTATCATTCCTAAAGAGATGTAGAACAGGTTGCGTTATACCTAATTTCGCTCAGATCAAACACAATCTCAAAAATAGTTATGATGTTATATTCTCACGTGCAAGCATGGATTTAATTAAAAAAGAAATAAGGCAAGTGAGAAAAAAACTCTACAGACTGTCAAAGGAATGCTTTGACCTCCATTTTAGACTCGCTGGAACTGTATGTAACAACTTGTGGATGCGATTCATGGCGTGCCTATCAGTTACGGTTGAGAAAACACATAAAGAAATGAGAGTTAAACACGAAAATAAATATGATGAACTAGCCAAAAAAATGAGAATGGAAGGAAATAACGATCAAGAGAAGAACGAGGGTAATCGGAGCTCACAAGAAAAAATCATGGTTAATTTATCAAGTACAAACTTGAATAGTGATGAACGCATAATCCTAAAGAAAGCTATAAACTTTGCAGTAGCGCCTAGAAGAATTCCATTGGAAGAAATCATCTATGCTATTGAAGACGCGGTCACAACACTACCAGAAAATGAAGTTGATGAGGTGAGATAAGATTGCGCAGTCATACTAAGAAGAGAAGCACCTCCAAAACAAAACATAAATAATAATGAAGCCGTGGCCTTGAAAAATCTGAAAACAAACAATAAAATAATGATAATGAAGGCATACAAAGGGAATGCGATGGTGGTAATGGACACTCATGATTACCTTTCCAAAATGGAAGAACATCTAACTAAGGGAGGTAGCTACACAAAGCTAAAAAAAGACCCAAGCGTGAAGATTATAAAAGAGGTTAAGAAAGCCATTGATGACTCCACGCTTGATGAAAACCTAAAAAGAAATCTCATGCCAAATAATACTATCATCCCTAGGATTTATGTCCTACCTAAAAATACACAAAGAGGGAGTTCCGTTAAGGCCCATCGTAAACACCATTGGATCAGCGACATACCAACTTGCAAAATTTCTAGCAAAAACCCTCAAGCCATTAGTAGGCCATACGTTCTCATTCATAAAAGATTCATCACATTTCATCAACAGTATCAAAGACCAAAAATTGGAAGACACTGACATATTGGTGAGCTTCGATGTGGTGTCTCTTTATACCAAGGTGCCATTCAGATATGCTATTAGGGTTATAAGAGAAATCACAAGTGAAGAAATAGCTAAACTAGTTGTGATCTGCTTGAAGTCAACTTATTTTTCCTTTCAGAGAGAGATATATGAGCAAGTTGATGGTGTCGCCATGGGATCTCCACTCTCTCCAATAGTAGCCAATATATATATGGAGTATCTTGAGAAGAAATCTATTGACTCCTCCACCCTAAAATTGAGAGACTAGAAGTGATACGTGGATGATACCAATATCATTTGGCCTCATGGAAGAGAAATTCTAGACAAGTTCCTGACACACCTAAATAATCAGTCAAATCACATAAATTTCACCGTGGATATTCAAGAAAACAATAGCCTTCCCTTCCTTGACGTCTTTCTCACAAAAACAATAGATGGATCTCTTTCACACCAAGTATACTACAAGAAAACCCATACTGCTAGGTATTTTCACACTGAATCTCATCAACACCCATCATAGAAGGTTGGCATCCTTAACACTCTTGCCACAAGAGCAGTAAGAATTTCTGACACAGAGCATCTCAAGGAGAAGTTATCACATCTCTCGAAGGTATTACAGGAGAATGGGTATAAGCTAAAAGATTTTAAAAAAAAGAGCTTTTGAAAAACCATAGAAACCTAGGATCAAGAACAGGGAGGATCAAATAAGAAAAGCATTCCTCCCTTACATACAAGGGACTACCAATAAAATAGCCAAAATCCTCAAACAAAAGCAAATGAAAACTACCTTCTCCCCCCCAAACTCCTTGAGAAACCTGCTTGATAAATCAAAGGATCCCATCGATCCTAAACTAAGAAAAGGAATCTACTCAATTCCATGCTCCTACGGCGAAATATACATCAGGGAAAATGGATGAGCAATAAAAATCAAAATTAAAGAGCACTGCGCTAATATAAGACATGAAAGGCTCAAGAAATCAACAATTGCAGAACACTCTCAAAATACCAACCATCACATCTGCATAGAGGACGCAAAGGTCATTGCAATTGAAGAAAATTATAACAGAAGGCGCGTCCGAGAAGCAATCGAAATAGAAAAACATGAGAAGAATTTCAATAGAGATGATGGACTTATACTGAGCGAAACCTCGAAACCTATCATACACAAAAGAAATTAGTTAATTAATTAATTAAGAAACTAAAAGAAAATTTGAGAGCCGACATGATAAGTATAAAGAGATTTTCCTTAGTTCACTATTTATAAGGAAACATGGCCCTACATTCCAATGAGAAACATCCCTTCTCCTGAAGATGGACTCAGCTAAAGAGTGTGAAACATGCGTCGAGAATGACAACACCAAAAACGTAGGCTTACTAATTTCCAAAATAGATTCTTCCTGCGAAAGTCTAAATGAAAGCATTCACTCCCTGCATGGAAGGGACTCGCTACAAGCAATCAAACTTCTGGAAAAGAAACGCATCACACTAACTTGTGGAATAGAGAGGCTATCATTCCTAAAGAGATGTAGAATAGGTTGTGTTATACCTAATTTCACTCAAATCAAACACAATCTAAAAATAGGTACGATGTTATATTCTCACGTGCAAGCATGGATTTAATTAAAAAAGAAATAAGGAAGGTGATAAAACAGCTCTATAGACCGTCAAAGGAATGCATCTACCTCCATTTGAGACTCGCTGGAATTGTATGTAATGACTTATGGATGTGATTCACAACGTGCCTATCAATTAGGGTTGATAAAAACACATAAATAAATGAGAGTTAAACACAAAAAGAAATATGATGAACTAGCCAAAAAACAAATGAGAACGGAAGGAAATAGCAATCCAGAGAAGAACGAGGGTAATCAGAGCTCAGAAGAAAAAAGCGTGGTTAATTTATCAAGTACAAACTTGAATAGTGGTGAACGCAGCATCCTAAAAAAAGGTCTAAAATTTGCAGTAGCACCCAGAAGAATTCCATTGGAAGAAATCATCTATGCTATTGAAGATGCAGTCACAACACTACCAGAAAATGAAGCTAATGAGGTGAGACAAGATTGTGCAATCATACTAAGAAGAGAAACACCTCCAAAACACAACATAAACAAGAATGAAGTCGCAGCCTTGAAAAATCTGAAAACAAACAATAAAATAATGATAATGAAGGCAGACAAAGGGAATGCGACGGTGGTAATGGACACTCATGATTACCTTTTCAAAATGAAAGAACATCTGACTAAGGGAGGTAGCTACACAAAGCTGAAAAAAGACCCAAGTGCAAAGATTATAAAAGAGGTTAAGAAAGCCATTGATGACTCCATGCTTGATGAAAAACTAAAAATAAAGCTCATGCCAAAGAATACAATCATCCCTATGATTTATGGCCTACCTAAAATACATAAAGAGGGAGTTCCGTTAAGGACCATCGTAAACACTATTGGATCAGTGACATACCAAGTTGCAAAATTTCTAGCAAAAACCCTCAAGCCATTAGTATGCCATACGTTCTCATTCATAAAAGATTCATCACATTTCGTCAACAATATCAAAGACCAAAAATTGGAAGACAATGACATATTGGTGAACTTCGATGTGGTATCTCTTTATACCAAGGTGCCAGTCAAAGATGCTATTAGGGTTATATGAGAAAACACAAGTGAAGAAATAGCTAAACTAGTTGAGATATGCATGAATTCAACTTATTTTTCCTTTCAGGGAGAGATATCTGAGCAACTTGATGGTGTCACCATGGGATATCCACTCTCTCTGATAGTAGCCAATCTATATATGGAGTATTTTGAGAAGAAATCTATTGACTCCTCCACCCTAAAACGAAGACTGGAAGAGATATGTGGACGATACCAATATCATTTATCCACATGGAAGAGAAATTCTAGACAAGTTCCTGACACACCTAAATAATTAGTCAGATCACATAAAGTTCACCACGGATATTCAAGAAAACAATAGCCTTCCCTTCCTTGACGTATTTCTCACAAAAAATATAGATGGCTCTCTTTCACACCAAGTATACCACAAGAAAACCCATACTGATATGTATTTGCACGTTGAATCTCATCATCACCTGTCACAAAAGGTTTGCATCCTTAACACTCTTGCCACAAGAGCATTAAGAATTTCTGACACAGAGCATCTCAAGGAGGAGTTATCACATCTCTCGAAGGTATTACAGGAGAATGGGTATAAGCTAAAAGATATAAAAAGAGCATTCAAAAAACCACAGAAACCTAGGATCAAGAACCAAGAGGATCAAATAAGAAAAGCATTCCTCCCTTACATACAAGGGACTACCGATAAAATAGCCAAAATCCTCAAACGAAAGCAAATGAAAACTGCCCTCTCCCCCCCAAAATCCTTGAGAATCCTGCTTGATAAATCAAAGGATCGCATCGATCCTAAACTAAGAAAAGGCATCTACTCAATTCCATGCTCTTGCGTGAAATATACATCGAGGAAACTGGACGAGCAATAAAAATCAGAATTAAAGAGCACTGTGCTGACATAAGACATGAAAGGATCAAGAAATCAGCAATTGTAGAACACTCTCAAAATACCAACCATCACATCTGCATAGAGGACGCAAAGGTCATTGCAATTGAAGAAAATTATAACAGAAGACGCGTATGAGAAGTAATCAAAATAGAAAAACATGAGAATAATTTCAATAGAGATGATGGACTTATACTGAGCGAAACTTGGAAACCTGTCATACACAAAATAAATTAGTTAATTAATCAATTAAAACAAGAAAATTAATTAATTAATTAATTAGTTAAGAAACTAAAATAAAATCTGAGAGCCAACATGATAAATATAAAGAGATTTTCCTTAGTTCACTATTTATAAGGAAACATGGGCCTACATTCCAATGAGAAACATCCCTTCTCCAGAATATGGACTCAGGTAAAGAGTCTAAAACATGCATCGAGAATGACAACACCAAAAATGCAAGCTTCCTAATTTCCTAAATAGAAATAAATGAACCCATGCCTATGGTAATACAACCACCTAGTGTTGCATGGCCTCAGGAAAGTCCTCAACTTGCACCATGGGAACCCTATGTGTCAAACGAAAGAAGTCCATGTGGATGCTTTGGAGTGTATGCTCTACATCCACATCCATGATCTCACCTCATCTTCCCCTCTGTCAATGATGACGGAATCCACCTGGACATCGTGGTCCCACATCTCCATGTACATGACAAAGTATCACTATATGTCACTGCACCAAAAACATGTCTTTTTTATTCCATACATAAAAAAACACAAAAAAAATTAATAACTCAAAAAACAAAGTCGGATTCAAGATTCATTACCTATCTCTCCATATGCAGAGCCTGGTGGTATAGGAATGTCTAGGTCTCCACGGAAGTCAATCCCTGTGTAGGGATAGTCATCTATGGCGATGATCTGTCTCTGCCACCAAAGAAAGAAGTATGTTGGGTAGGGCTTGGCCACCCAACCCCCTCCTAGTCTTTGCATGAAATTTGCTTAATGTAGCTGAGGCGGATCTCGAATTCCATGTGGGGGAATATCAACTCTAGGGCTTAGCCCCAACACATGCTCAAAAAAGAATGCAGTTAGGATGCTTTTGTAACCAAAGTTCCTCACCCGCCCCATCTTGTAGTCAGTAAGTTGTTGTTTCATGTTGCTTAGTAGCGAGGTACTTCGATCATATATTGTAGGATGCATACACTCCACCGCATAGAACATCAAAGGATTTGAATCCTAGTGGAGAGATTCCAATCCCGTTATCCTTCCCAGATTCAACAGTATGGATTTTAACTCAAGATTTTGGATTGAGTTTGTTGGGATTTGACTCCAAACCTTCTCCATATCTGGGACACAGTACACAGAAATATACTCATCTATAGTGAGCCCACCTCCTGGCCTGTGAGACCGTAATTTTATCACCTCCCCTCTACGATACAATCCTATGATAAATTAAATGTCCTCAACCTCGATGCTGAGGGACATCCCATCTAGCTGAAAAGTCTCTTAGTCAAGATCGCAGTAATCCACTAGCAGCTGGAGTAGCCTTGGCTTTGTCCTTAATCTTCCAAGGCACCAAAACTTGTATAGTCCACATGTCCTTAATGTCTATTGACCCATTAGATCATCCTACACTTCCTCCTCAACATCATCATGTTCATGCTCTCTCCATTCTAGAACTATCCTACACAATAATTTCCAAATTTCATTAGAATTTTCCATTGATTTTCTTATTTTCGGCCCTATATGCGACTACTTGCAAAATAGCTGTGTACGTACACAGGTTTCATGGTTTTTTCCACGTATATAAATCCCTATATGTGGAAAAAGGCCCAATTTCTGCGTGGGCCCAAAATTCCAATTTGGGATGGCCCAAAATAAAAAAAAATTGACCATCAAAATTAAAAGTTAAAACATGTAAATGGAAGAGATGGGCATGAGCTCCTACCTGAACCAGACGAAATGTGATTCTGTGGACCGATGCTCACGGAATCAGCTGTTGAAGTTCATGGTCTCAAATGCACTATGGGGGGTAAAATTACAAATGGTATGGAAAAAATTATTTTTTCACTATTTTATAGAAAACAATTTGAAAATGTTACCCACTTTTTATAGTCTTGACCTATTTTTTACAATTGTTTGGACCATTTGGACTAATATGATGTTGTAGGAACCGTTTTGATCATGGTTTAACTAAGTCTTTGATCCGTTCGATATTATTATAGGTATAAGGTCTGAACTGGCATATAAGTTAGGATTTCACATCCACCTGCATTTTGCATGTCCTTATGACCATTTCACTTTAACCTTAGGTTCAAACCCATTCTACGATATCATGGAAGCTTCACGCTGCCATTAGAAGTGGTATTGTGTGAATGGTAGAGTTTTCATATACATGGGTGCCCTTGTTAGATCCCATTTTTTATTTGGTACCCATGTTGAGATGCCTCCTTTAGGTTGTGGGAGTCCCTTTTTTAGTCTCGCCATGTCCTTGAGCAAGAGATTCATACTCCTCTTGAAATTTATGCTATATTTTTTCGATGGGGACTCCCTTGTATATATAGAGTTGTAATTGCATTTCATAAGTTTTGCTTGCCTTCTTGATATTTATGTTAGTTCCCTAACTTCGAGTTATCAGCCATATAGCCCGAGCTTGTCTCATGTCTAGCCAAGCATATCCTTTTATATATCCTTTGCAACTTGATCACCCCTTTACCAGTAGGAGACCTGCCCCAAGTGTCGTTATCCCGTGCATGTTTTCTTTCATTGAGCATAGGTATGTTGCACTTCTTGAAACTAGATTTCCTGTCCTTGACACTTGTCTCCTCCTAGCTATGTACTATAAAGCACTTTTATTCTTTTCAATATTTTCAAAATATATGAAAAATTCCAAAAAAATCAAAAAACATAAAAAGCCAAATGGGAAAAGATGTTATATTTGGAAGCAGTCGAATCGTGTCTTCTTTGAACACAGAACTGTATATCACATTTGTTGGTTGGGTTATTAGTTTGACTTTAAGAGCTATACCCATTAGTCTAAGTTTATCTCCATCGACTGGTTATGCTTCTGGTCCCTATGGAGCCTCTGTTGATGCCTCCTGTGTCACAGAGATGTCCCAGTTTGCATATCGATTCCATGCTGCCTACCATCAGTCACCACTTGCCTTATGCTCTTGTTTGAAGGAATTTGAAGCCTGAGTTGGTCATTCCTCAGTTATCTTGACTTTGCATGTCAGCCATTCCCGGTACTGTTACTGGTTCATGCACATCTTGTTCGTTGAGTTCTTTCACATTATACAGCTTTGTTGAGTACCTAATGTTGGTTTATGGGGGATTCCTTAAATCCCTCCTTCCAGTGGATTCCATTCCATCAACATCAGATCATTTATTCTGGAATAGGATTTGAGAGTCATTTGAGTGCTTTGAGACTTACATTCATCAGTGGTAGGTTCTCTCACCATCGATAGCTTTGGGAATATATCAATTTCCCCTAATCGATGGATTATTTCAATTGTTCGACCTCAACACATATGTTCACACTTACTAGATTTCACTCTGTACCTTGATTCCCATTTTCATTATTGTTGGGTTATCTCGTGTCTGTTAATGGTATATATCAATGAGCGGTAATCAGATGATGGACTACTATGTTCGATATCAACACATACATTCACATATTAGGACATGTACTCGTAGCAGTTTTTGTAGAAGACCTTCGAGCTTGGTGGCATTCCATATGTGCTACCTCCTTGATTGTGCCAGTATTCATGAGATTTCATCTCTTGTGATCATGATTCCAGTATTTCCAATGTATATCAGATATCTTCATCCATTATGGAGATCTTGATCCATTGTATATTGTGCATGGCGATGACCACACATGACACTTTGCATATCATACTTATTCATGGACATTGTACTCTTATGTATCTGGGACTGCTACATGTATTTGCAATCACATGCAGATATTTATCATTGTATTGTATTGATGAGTGGCTAGTTCTTCCACCTGGGTATTCATTACTCCACTTCTAGGATGAATTTTATAATGTATTTCGGCCATCATGTTACCCTTCTGACCTCACACATTAGGGGGAATCTGTTATAGATTATTTTACCACATCAAGTAGATCACACATTTATGTCCTTCCCTGTCCCTCTGTAGACTCTTCAGAGCCCATGGACTTATATTATACTTTGATGTTCTAGGATCATCCCCAAAAATCGCATGTTTATACATATACGTGGCTTTTAAAGAAATACCCACGTGTATACAAAGCTTTTGACCTGAAACCCGCATACATCAGGATGTGTGCAAAATGACAAGTATTTCTAGAGTTTTCCTCATTTGAGTCCAAATAACTCGACTCTTGGCCTTCCAAATTCCTTGAGAACACTCGGATTCAACCCTCCATTACCTCTTGGAGTGTTATATAAGGAACCCCTTGTATACATTGAAGGAAGAGAAATTGAAGAGAAAGGAAACTATAGTCCATTGTTTCCTCAGCTTTCCTTATACTTGAGTCTGCATCTCTTTGTCCCTTAGAGCACATAGTGTTCTTCCCAAGCTTTCCTTTTCTTTGTGAGCTTGCTATCGAGAGATGGAGGATTGAAGTGGTGGAGGAATAGGTGGAGGACTTGGTTTCTCCGGTTCGTAGAAGTGCCAATAGAGTCTATCACTATTGTATCTCTGATTTATTAATAGAAATATCTTTTCCTCTCCAATTCATGTGCATTTTGAATATGAATATTGAATCCATGGATGTATTTAATTACTTATACATGGTTGATTGTAAATGCTAGGATAGCTCTAACACATGTATATATATCATGCTTGCTTTGTTTACTGTGGTTGAGAGAAAACTATAATTGCAATTGCATTGGAAAATCGCAATGGGGATCTACTTCAACCATCCGGAATAAGGTACAATTCGATATCCCTTAGTGTTATATTTGCTTACTATTCTTGCACATTGGGAAAGATTGATTTCTGGTGTCATACTATCTGTTTTGGTACCCCCAATCCATAGGAAGTTTCTCTCTGTAACAATATGGAATATTTACAAAAACACATTAGGGTGGCAGGGTGGTGCAAGCGAAGGCTACAAGCCTAGAAAGGGTGTTGTAGCCTCCTTCCAGTAGTTGCTAGTAAATAGGGTGTAGTAGTATCCTTTTAGTAGCAGTTGATAAAACCATGGGGTCGTAGCCCCCTTCTATTAGTTGTTGGTAAATAGGGTGTAGTACCATCCTTGTATGTAGGAACAGGCATAAACTATTTGTAAATGTAATTTTGCAGTAATATGAAGTATTGATGGTTTACCCAATTGGGAATGTTCATGAAATTGTCACTAATGCCAACATGGACTTACATTGGTCCCATGGGATTTCATTGATTCCACCAAGTTGCACCTTACAGTGCCTTGGATCCCTTACAGTTGTTCAGGTTTAAGCACCCTTGTAACCTAGTGTCTGGGGTTACCAACTTACTACTAACCTTGCAGACAACCAGCTTTAATAAAGAACAGAAAGGAAATATGAAGAAAGTCTTGACTTACCCATTTACCGATGGTCAATCCAAGATTGATCTTCTTCTATTCCTCTTCTCTCCAAAGCTTCCAGGGATGCACCTCCTTCACCTGTAAAGAGAAAATTCTCCAAGTACTATCTTATGCATGTATATATAAGAGGTTAGATAAACAATATATCCAGTACATAATCAAAAATATTCCTTAACCATAATACATGAAAGAGACTCAACACAATGTTGGAAGAAGAATTCTCTTTATTAACAATCAGTGAATGAGATAAGAGTACAACCCAGCTTCTGAGACAAGGACTCCTCTACAACCAAAGGACTCTGAGTTCTACTGCTCCAAGACATCTGAAGATATACCACCAGCATAACTTTGCTCTCCAATATTGATTAATGCCCTCCCAAAGGCCTCTATTTATACTTTGGTAAATAGAGTGGTTTCGAAGGTTGAGGAGGTTGAAACAGTTAGGATATTTAATGATTAGGGCCCAACTTGTTAGAATAATCAACCCATAGTATTTACCCACTTAGACATTAATTCATTTATTTTTGTCTTATTTGCCTAGTCCATGAGTCCCACCATGTGCAAGTTGCTAATTTCCTATCCATAGAGGTCAAACTTGCCATCTTTGACTCATGTAGCGCTTGGGAAAGCCTTAGGAATCAAATCTGCTTTATTCCTGGCCTCCTAGGCGCCTATCTGCTTTTTCTGCTTTATTCCCTGCTTTTTCAGTGTTTTAAGGCACATAGGAAAGCAAGACTAGGTGAGGTGAATCAGCTTTGTTGCCTCTTCCTCCTCCACTCTTTCCTCCATGAAAAAGCATGTATGAGCTGCCATTCCACCACTCATTAGCTTGCCCATGCGCTCTTGCCAATTCGTGAGCCTCATGACAGATTTGGGATCAGCTTTTAACACCTATGGAGGATTTACCTATTTTGGGTAAGCCTGCTTTATGCTAGCTTTGGATGCCTCCTTATGCATTCGACCTATTGATGTATTCTATATATTCAGCAACCTATGTTATTACAGGGTTGGCTATTGTACACTGAGTTAATATAATTTTGTGTTACAGCTCCATATTCAGTATCCATTGTTGACAATTTTGCATGATCAATTGTAATTTGTTGTGAGTGAAATTAATCTATTGCTGGTCAGAATTTCTACATGGTATCAGAGCTATTGTAGGTTATTACTCTCCTTCAAAAATTGTTTTGCAGGTTCGACATCAAGACTGGGAGCCTTCTACTGACAGCCGGGACAGATTTTCTAAAGCTATGGATTCACAGAAAACTATCTTGACTCCCTTCAACTATTTTGAATGGAAAGCAGAGATGGAGATCTTGTTGAGAGCAAAAGGCCTCTATAGGGTGACTATGGAAACAGAAGTAGAGCCCAATGTAGCTGCAGAGAAGATCAAATGGCATAATCGGAGAGATGAGGCTTATGGCCTCCTATGTCTCAGTATTTCCCGAGACCTCCTTTTCCATCTCGGTGGATTAACTTCACCAGATCAAGTATGGGAGAAGTTGTCTGAGCTTTTTGGAAAGACAAATGAGATGAGGGGACATCAGATCGAAAATTAGCTGATTTCTCTGAGTCCCAACAGCTTTGAATCCCTATAGCTGTATTTCTCCAAGTTCAAAGCACTAGTTTTGCAGCTGAAGCAGTGTGGTATCAAAAAGAAAGATGATCAGCTCGTATTGGCCATCCTCTCAAAGCTAGGACCTGACTACTCAGTCTTTGTTTCGACCTTCTATGCCACAAAACTCACAGCTCGAACCTAGAAGATGCACAGCCTTGCAGATTTCATGGAATCTCTCACACAAGAACAAGACAAGCTGGTGATGATGGGCACCATCAAACCTTCCAAAGACCAAGCTCTGGTTGCTGGAGATTCGAGGGTGGATTCTAAAAGCAAAAAGAAAGCTAAAAATCCACCTGAGCAAAGAAGAGACAAGAAGCAGTCTCCAGAGGATCAACAAGGTCCCAAGAAAAATACACAGAAGAAGAAAAACAAAGGTGATATGAACAAGTGCTCATACTGTTCGAAGGGTAATCACACTGAAAGCTCTTGTATGAAAAAGCAGATTGATATGCTGACCAATCTCTTGGAGAAGAATGGCATCTCCCTTCCAGAAGGCTCAAAGAAGAGAGAAGGAGGATCAAGTTCCGATGACAGAGAGAGAGTTCATGCTCTAGTTGCTGGCACATCATGCTCACCCAGTTTTATCATAGATTCTGGAGCTTCAAGACACATGGTTTCGACTAAGGAGGCATTCTCCTCACTAGATATGTCAAAAGGACCATCTATTGTACTGGGAGATGACTCTCTCACTGAAAGTAAAGGAAAAGGAAGGATAGAACTTGATCATGGTAACTTCAACAATGTGCTGTATGTCCCTGGTCTCGCCTCCAACCTTCTATCAGTGTACCAGATGACCCACACTGGGTCTCCTAAGAAATTCATATTCTCACCAGATGAAGTTGAGATCACAGAAATCTCAAGTGGAAGAATCATTGCAAAAGGAGTAGCGAATCATGCCCAAAAGGTATACATGTTTTCACACTTCCTGCCTTACTCAAACCCCTCTGCTCTTCTTATCCATGCTAATGAAGCTAGCAAGCTGTGGCATGAAATATTTGGCCATTTAAATTACAAGTATTTATCTGATCTTAGTGAGAAAGATATGGTCATTAGGTTTCCCAAGATAAAAGTTTCCAAAGGAGTTTGCCAAGGCTGTATCCTAGGAAAACACCCAGAGCACAAATTTGAGAAAGCCAGCCGTGAGAGAACCTCTGCACCCCTCGAGCTGATTCACAGTGATGTTGCTGTCCCATTCCCTCATATGTCCATGATTCAGGCCAAATATGCATTGACCGTTATTGATGATTTTTCCAGGTATTGTTGGGTTCACTTCATGAAACACAAGTCAGAAGTTTTTGGCCTATTCAAAGTCTTCAAGGCTTTGGTTGAAAACCAGTGTGGAAGAAAACTCAAGGTACTCAGGTCTAACAATGGTGGTGAGTATGTCAAGACTGAGTTTATTAACTATTGTGCAGATGCAGGTATTCAGATGCAGCATTCTATCCCCTACACACCACAGCAAAATGGTGTTGCTGAAAGGAAGAACAGATCACTGAAGGAGATGGCAACATGCATGATGGAGGCCAAAACTTTGCCACCAAAGTATTGGGCTGAAGCTATCAAATATGCATCCTATATTCATAATATGGTGCCTCACAAACAATTGGATGGCATGACTCCTTTCGAAGCATGGAGTGGGCACAAGCTAGATGTGACCCATTTCAGGATTTTTGGCTCAAAGGCATGGGCTAGAATCCCGACAGAGAAGAGGAAGGCTTTGCAGCCCCAAAGCCAAGAGTGTCTTTTTGTGGGATACTCTGAATATTCAAAAGGGTACAAGTTGATAAACTTGAGCACAAACAAAGCCTTCATTGAAAGGTGTGTTCAGTTTGAAGAAGAACCCCTTGCAGATGTGGAAATTGGTGAAGCCTCTTCACCACCTGAACCTCAAGAAGTAAGTAAAAAGTTTGTTGAACATGCTGATTCTGATTTGTATGATGGAGATGAGTTTATTGCAGACCCAAACAGCCCCACAAGGCATAAATTGGCAGCCAAGACACTACATGCAGGAGGACAGTTAGCTGGGGATCCCAATGACCCAAGGAGGACTAGATCTCAATTTGAGAGTGGTCTGTGCATGAAGGATCCTGAGTTTGATGAAAGATGCTATTTGATGGTGGAGTCTGATCCTCAAACATATGAAGAAGCATCAGGAGATCCAAGATGGCAAGCTTCCATGAATGAGGAGTTCAACTCGCTACAAAAGAGCAACACATGGGAGCTAGTGGATCTTCCTCCAGGGAGAAAACTAGTACAATGTAAGTGGGTCTATAAGACCAAATTTGCTGCTGATGGTTCACCACTAAAGTAAAAGGATATATTGGTAGCTAAAGGCTACTCACAGGTTCATGGCATTGATTACAATGAGACTTTTTCCCCAGTGGCAAAGATGGATTCAATCAGGCTAGCTCTAGCCATTGCAGCATCAAGGCAATGGGAGGTACATCACATGGATGTAAAATGTC
>LPNX010545077.1:0-133192 GCA_001517045.1 Pseudotsuga menziesii | reverse complement strand
GCCTCTTTCCTTGGTTCATATGGACTTGCAGTATGTAAAAGGGTGACTAAGCCTTGTTGCTAGGCCCTATATTTTGATTTATTACTCATAAATTCAGGCCTAAGGGGGGGTGTTAGAATAATCAACCCATAGTATTTACCCACTTAGACATTAATTCATTTATTTTTGTCTTATTTTCCTAGTCCATGAGTCCCACCATGTGCAAGTTGCTAATTGCCTATCCATAGAGATCAAAATTTCCATCTTTGACTCATGTAGTGCTTGGGAAAGCCTTAGGAATCAAATATGCTTTATTCCTGGCCTCCTAGGCGCCTATCTACTTTTTCTGCTTTATTCCCTGCTTTTTCAGTGTTTTAAGGCACATAGGAAAGCAAGACTAGGTGAGGTGAATCAGCTTTGTTGCCTCTTCCTCCTCCACTCTTTCCTCCATGAAAAAGCATGTATGAGCTGCCATTCCACCACTCATTAGCTTTCCCATGTGCCCTTGCCAATTCGTGAGCCTCATGACAGATTTGGGATCAACTTTTTACACCTATGGGGGATTTTCCTATTTTGGGTAAGTCTGCTTTATGCTAGCTTTGGATGCCTCCTTATGCATTCGACCTATTGATGTATTCTATATATTCAGCAACCTATGTTATTACAGGGTTGGCTATTGTACACTGAGTTAATATAATTTTGTGTTACAGCTCCATATTCAGTCTCCATTGTTGACAATTTTGCATGATCAATTGTAATTTGTTGTGAGTGAAATTAATCTATTGCTGGTCAGAATTTCTACACAACTAATCTCCATTAATCATGTTTTATATTTTTAATGTTGAATCAAGATGTACGTGACTATTGATATAGGCAACCCGCGTATGAGATGCAATTTTCTTAAAGGAAACCCACATACACTGATGTATGTGGGTTGCAATGTAGATAGTCGCGTACAGTACGCGAGTTGTCAATGGAAATAGTCACGTACATACGCAAGTTGCAATGAAGGTAGTCATGTATGCAACTCAACACTTAGAAAATAATATGGCAAGCTGGTTCAATGGTAAATGCATCCCAAGCCATGCTCATATATAGTTTTTTGGCAAATTTCAATCCTAAGATGTCATTTTGTGTACCAACATAAGGAATGTCGGCACTCAAACGGAGAAGTGCCATTTGAGTTAATAACAGATGCCCCCTAATGTGTGAGGTCAGAGGGAAATGATGGCTGAAATACATTATAATCATTATCTTGGAGACCTCAGAAGTCCAATGGAGCAGAGGTAGTACTTGAAACAAATACATAATAATTTCATATACAAATTCATATCTGAGGATGCTATGTTCAATATACTGGAACACTAGCTCCTTTACAATATTTGAGTACATCATATGGTACGAGTACAAGACCACGTATATTACAAAGGTGGATTGAAGCCACAATATACAATAATGATGAGTCTTCAAAGATCTGGAAGCTGTGCAAGTGATCACAACATAATATTCCACAACTTAGTCCATGAATATGAACCTAAGGTCTTCGTCAAAAATTCCCAAAGAACCAGTACAATCTAAGCCATGTGAATAGACGTTATTGAAGTCGAACATGGATAGAATTCAATAGATTGTCAACCAATAGGTGATAATTGACAACTGAAGCAAAGGAATTCACCAATAATTAAATTTAATCCTAGGGTACAAAAACTCTAGGTCTTCGTCATTAGGAAGTGTTGATGATAAACCATACTGTGATGAGGAAGGAAATAGATCCTCCAACGGATCACAAGAGTGACTAAGAACTGGGTAAAAGAAGGAAAACGCACGTAATAACAGATAGGACAATTATGGAATCAAGATAAAGATCAGATACAGGGTTAAATCCTTGAACAGTGAGCACGACACAAAGATGACCCAAGGCAGCTTTTAACTTTGCAGATAGTACAACTAGACTTATCTATCATGTAGGAGACATGATCAGATTCACTAGGTATAACTAACAAGAGGAGGAGTAATAAACTTGAAGTAATAGTTGAACTGAAAGTAAACACTGAGACATGGGTATTGGAAAAGATAGAGAGTGTTATCTTCAAGGAAGACATGCTGCCACCAACTGAGAACCAAAAGAAAGCTTCTTCCTTACCTTCCCTGTTAAATTTTAACGAGTCCAGGAAAGTCAACTCAAGTCTCTGTTCATTTTTTGATAAGCTTGAAGAGAAGAGGGAATAATACTTGATAGTATCACTGATTCGTGTATTTTATGAGCCCGAACTAGTACATGCTCACTTGGTGTTTTCATGTTTAGAAAGTTTGAAAACTCCGAAGAAGACTCCAGGGGGGTCCTTTTTCGTCCAATTTAGTCTCCTGAGGCCAAAAAAGTATAAAACATACCACAGAAGAAATCTCTTAACTCCTGTAGAAGAAAAGGTGAACCTTTTTTGTACTTAGTTAGGGAGGTCCGAAAAAGGTTAAATTACGACCAACCCAATGCTCCTTCGAGAGTAACATATAGCTTGAGTTTTATGAGTGTGAAGGAAAGCAAGATCACTCAGAAAGATCCATTTGAATACGAGAAATGGGGCTTACAAAAATAAACTCGATGCTTTGTTCTTGGTGTTTAACGAGCATGACAAAGACATGAAATACACTCGAAATATTTTTCATGCTTAGGTCCAGAGCATGAAATAGAGAAAACTGAGCTCATACCGGGTGTTCCTTTTCTGTAAATTTATTCCCTCAGGTCCGGAAAAGTGATAAACCTATACCTGAGAATACTCTTCTCAATTCTGTAGAAAAGAGAGCGATCCTTTCTCGTATTATTCCACATGGTCTGAGAAAGAGATAACCTACCACCGATGTGAATGGCCATTCACATAATCTTAACAAGCTTGAATGGACAAGTTTACTTGGAATTTAATTCTATTTTGAGGAGTTAGACCTGGGCCTAAAGAAACTCCATAAGGGTGGGGAGTCTTATAAAGGAATAGCTTGTAAAAATAGACCAAAATGAGGCTCAATTTGGCATGAAAAATATCTACGAAGACTCCCCTAAATCTATGACAGTTGCAACATGAGTATCAAAAGACAATGAGTAGGTTCTAAATGAGGATACTCATGGGAGGAAAGTCCTATCCATGGAAGAACAATGGCATAAACGAGGAACTAATGGTTAAAGATACCATATTCCATGGTTGAAGTGTTAATGCTAGGATTAAGATGGATTAGGTATAAATGAAAAATGCAAGTGAAATGACCAAAAAACCATCCTATATGAGCGAAAAAACAACTTTAAATGACCATAAACCTGTCACATGGAAGAAAAGATATGGCATTAGTTTGATTTTATATATAAAAAATATGAACTATAGGGAAAAACCCCACTTTGAAAATAATATTTCTATAAATAGTTCAAAATATAAATAAAAAACTCACCATTTGTTTTTTAGCCAAAATAGATAACTTTTACCTCTACCTTTGATTGCTCGGTGTGAATGACTCGGTGGGCATTTCTCGAAACTGCAAGTGCCAGGTAAAACTACACTCCATTCTCTTTCATCTGATCCAAGCAAATTTCAATTTTTGGCCCAATTTTTATATTTTCCAACGCCCTCAAAGCATGAGCATTTTGTAAACAGGTATGGTATATCAACAGTCGTGTACACGCGTTCTATACATGGGTTTCCCAAAGGAAAGTCGCGTACAGTACGCAACGTGTCCAAAGGACAGTTGTGTACACTGCGCGAGGTATAAAAAGATTGTGTAGGGTCAAAAAATCATTTTTTTATATGAATCTAATGGTTTAAAATGGCTTGTTTATTAGATTTAAATATGGTGCTTGAGTGGAGGGAGAGGGAACTTGAAGACATGGACCAAGAAGCTCTACAAGATGGCCCCAAGGTAAATGTTTTATGTCAAAGTGGGTTATTGAAATTCTTCTGTACCTCACCTATGCGATCAAATGTCCGCCTATTAGAGTTTTTGATAAACTATTGGGATCATGATCTTGGTATGTTTGACCTTCAAGATGAGTTTCTAGAGGTTACTTCGGAGGATGTATATTTTATCTCTGGTTTATCGTGACGGGGAACTTCAATGAACTTGGAAGGTACTAGCAGAGGCGGTGACCTTCTAAGTGTACAGAACAACATAGATATATACTGCGAGCCTGGCACTCAAAAGAGGGGTAGCTACATCCCTATTGTTCATATTCGCAACTTTCCTTTATAGGTATTGGCGAGAACTATAGTGAGGGTTGCAGGGTCGTCATCACTTCACCTTGCAACCTGGAATCAAATGAGACTTACGGTGGACTGTATATAGGGAGATCTATATGACTGGTGTTTGGGAGTAATCTAGATAATGAGGAAGCAGCTCTCGGACTGCAAAAGAGGCAGGAAAAAAAAATTGGTTATTCCAGCATATTGGTAGTCTTTTTCTTTGAGAGGGTGCCTAGTTTAAGTCATGCAGTACCATTGCTAGTTCGTTCTCCCCATCAGCCTAGACTAATCAGGTGGGGAGAAATATTCCTCTGCTAGGGAGGTAGTGGATCGGTGGGAGCGATAGTTACTAGCCTTGGAGCAATTTCCATATCCTGGGTTAGATTTTTGAGGTGATACCGACCTTGTCCTCCCTCCTGGAGGAGCATGGGGAGAGTCAGGTATTTTTGTTTCCAAATTTTAAAATTTTTATGAATTTTAATTATAAATATATATATGCATATGTATAAAAGTTTTTAATCCTTTTAAAATGCCAAAATGCAGATATTAGACCGGTCCCCCCTACTGGGCATCCACGCATGTATGTGCATCCTGTGTTGGGAGAGGACCTAGGTTTGATTAGGGTTCTTGAGGGAAAGCTGGCTAGGCTTACCTAGAGAGTACCTACCTTACACATTGATCATATCCCTGCCGTCATGTAAGAGCTAGTGGTTGGTATACCACCTGTCTAGATATGCCTTATGAGGTGGGTAGCGAGAGCAGTACTTGTGTTTATTGATGCTCTTGAGGCTGATGAAGCTGAGGAGGCTGAAGAAGCCCAAGTGCAGGGCGATCAAGGTGATCGAGGGGACCAGGGTGGTCAGGCTTATACTTAGGAGCATTTTATGGACTTTGATCCATGTTTTGTATATTATACAGTTATGAATGGATCTGAGGTTCAAAAAATCGACCTATCTATATGGACAGATATTCACATATATATATATATATATATATATATATATATATTGTCAATTTATTTACAAGTGTTTTGTTATGTTTCTACTGTATATTTTTATGCAAAATGTGTTAAGTGCCAATCCAAGATATAATTAGCATATGCATCAGTTGATGAATTTTGATTTCTTGGAATATGATTGAATATAATAAACTCAAAATTTCTTTCCAATAACCTAACTTGCATAAACTAACATAGTAAAATAGGGTTTCGCACCTGATAAGCTTGATTGAGCTGGGAAACCACCAGTTGAGAGTCAAGTCAGACTTCCAGTTGAGTGATACCACGTGACAAAGCATCCCATAAAATCTCAATGAAAACCCTATATTCAGCCACATTATTAGTAGCAGGACCTAAGCAAGCGCCTCCCAAGGCAACTTACTGTCCTAAGGGTGAGTAAATGACCAATGCAGCTGAAGCTAAATTACAAGTGTGGCGACTGGTGCCATCAACAAAACCTACAAACCACTCAGAAAACATCTGTAACAACCAACATATGGTATAAAAAACATAAACTGACAAACTATTGTACATGAAAAATACATACAATAAAATACAGGAAAAAGCGCTAAGCCTAATCATAGTACTTTTTCAAGTAGAGCCCATTTCTAGGCTCAAGCAGCTTATTCCCTTTGAAATCAGTGAATTCATATGTGCCCTTATTCAACACCTTTGACATGACATAAGGTCCTAACCACATGGACCTGAATTTTCCTGCCCCTAGGGGTTCTTTGTCTTGATCCCAGAGCAAGACAAGCTCCCCTTCAGAAAAAATCCGAGGCTTGACCGATTTATCGTATTGGATTTTTACCCTATTTTTATGAGCTTCATTTGTTGTCAGCACATCTCTACGCTGCTCATCTAGATTTTATAAATGTAATAAATTTTCTTCCAGCTCAATCGTATCAAGTAACACATGAATAGCAATCTTTAAGGACGGGATTTCGCATTTGATCGGGGTAACTGTTTCCACTTCATGAACGAGTTGAAATAGAGAAAACCATGTAGCAGTTTTTACATTGGTCCGATATTCCCAAAGTGTAGGATACAACATGATGTGCCTGTCACGTCCCCATGCATCCAATCGGCGAAGACGACGCGACCCACGGCGTTAACCATCCGGGATAAGAGCCCCATGAACATGTACATGCATAAAATTGCTGAAACAGAATGCTGAAAGAAATGCATTGAAGTAAAACATGCACATTTGCAACTGTTTATCATACACAGCTACAATTATTTATCAGACACGGCGGAATTCAACGTACATTCATACATGCACTCATTCAACATGTTCATCACATTCATTAACAGAAAAATATGGTTGCAGAAGTAAAATAGACAAGATCACTTATCTTATGAAGAACTCGTTCCGCAACCAGCTATGTCGCTGCAACATTCCACCCAACCATAGGCCAGCATGCTCCTTAATCTCTCAGCAACACTGCCACCCACGAGCTGGGCATGATTCTCCAAGGAATAAGGGAACAAGCAGGCTTACACATAGCCAAGGATACACAAAACACAGCCAAGCCAACACAGTCGGGTTTATCAGGCCATCCAGGAGTTGGGAAAGGCTAAATGCTAAGATGGTTAGCTCATTATAGAGCCAAGAACACCTACACCAGAACTAGCCTGGCTTCTAAGACACCCACATACACCCAACACAAGGAATCAGTCCCTTTTCTGCTACATAGTCCCTCAGGCCCTGCATTCCCTTCCAGTGCTATTCAAGGGTTGTGGAGAAGAAAGCCAACCCTCTAGCTCTATCTGTGTGGTTTCTAGCCACCAGGTTTATCAAGCAAACCAAGCCCCCATCCCTACTCCCTACACAATCCAAAGACCAACCATTGCACACATGCAATCAATCAGCTGATACAGCTTAAGACAGGGAATCCAATTCCTGATTCATTCTTGGCCCTATCATGGCCAAAATGAATCTCAAGTGAATTTACAACAGTCCCCAAAATGTAAAGAAGACCAAGGCAAACTCAGCCAACAATGTGGGGAAAATTAGCGACCCGATCTGAACAGTGAAGTCAGCAAGGAGCTTACACAGTCCAAGGATGGAAAGAAAAACCAAGTTCACAGCTGGCTAGAGGCAACATATGTGCAGGCCACGAATTGGTAAGGAAAAACATACACACGACTGAAAACGCGAATGGCCCTTCACAGGGAAACCATGGATGAAAAACGCATAGCCCCCAGCTCGCTGTGTGAGCCTAAAGAAGAAGAATACCTGTGCGTGGGGATAATGGATAGAATATGGTCCCTGCATGAGGAAAAATAGCTCCCAGCTTGTGTGTGGATGAACAGACAACAGAGAGGATGCAAATTGGAAGTGTGTGAGCATTCAGCACCGTCGTGGAGAGAGTAGTGTGTCTACCGGAGAGTTTGCTTCTTTTTCCCCAACGTGAGGTTCATGGCTGGTGGAGTGTGCATGTGGACATGGACTGACAGTCCTGCCACACCCACTCCCAAACAATAACTGCCTCATCTACTCAGCTAAACATTTAAGGTGGTAGTTGGACAAAACAAGGTGGTGACACATGGGTTTTTCCCTCATGGCTCAAGGTTTGACAATTTCCCCACCCTTATCCTTGTGAAAATCATGCCCCTTCTCAATTTAGTTGTCGCAATTGTAGTTGGTTGGGTTATTTTAATTAAAGATGCATATTTACATGATGACAAAGCTCAATAGGTATGCCGCATGCCTCGATATACCATCGGTGATGATTTCAACCTAAAACATAGCATAACCAATCAATGGTGGGGCCTTGGCCTTTAGCTCCACACCATGATCATTTACAATATATACATCATGTACATTAAATGCAACGGGGTCAAAACCGGGGTGTTACAGTGCCAGTTGGAACGGGATGCATTAATAGTACATTTGAGAATAGTCTTCAAATTTTTATTTGCAGCCTTGAATTGACCGATTGCTTGAGGATAGAACGAAGATTAATGTTCTTGTCTAAACCATAGCATAGTTGTCAATTCAGCCATCATACTATTTTGGAAATGACTTCCATGGTCAGTGACAATCTCTTTAGGGATACTGAATCATGTGATAATTTGGTTGAAAACGAAAAAAGCTGCAGTTTCCCCATCAGCTTTAAAGGTGGGCGTTGCCTCTGCCCACTTCATGAAATAATCTACAGCGACAATGATATGTTTGTGCCCCCTAGCTGAGACTAGGTTGCGCGTCATGTAATCTATCCCCCACTTCATGAAGGGGCCCACTGAGATGATGAGATATAATGAAGAGGGATGCGACCGCATCTTTCTGGTGTAAACCTGACAAGGACGATAGCGCTTAACGGCTTCCACACAATATTTTAAAGATCGTGGGCCATAAATAACTAGCTCGAAAGATCTTCTGGGTCGTTGCTAACCCAGATCAATGACCCACATAGGCTCCACTATGGGCATCATTTAGGACAGTCTCTGTTTCTTTGTGGGTAAGACATTGACACAAAACAGAATCTAACCCCCTACGATATAAAGTATCTCCAATAATGAGGTAGTTCTTGGCATGTATGTGATGTTTATGCCTCTCTTCCTACGAGAAGGCTACACGGTTCTTCAAATTCTGGAGATAGATAATTATATCTATGGACTAGGGATCAAAGGTGGAAATCAAAAAGATATGCTCATCTGGGAATGAGTCTTATTCAATTGCTACATCTTCCTCTACTGGAAATTCTGCAATGACCTTAGAAAAAACTAAGGATTTGGCGGATTGGAAATCTAACTCAAACTCTTGAAGAATGACTATCCATTTGTTGAATTTTCCTCCAACTATCCGTCAGGATAGAACATATTGAAAAGGATTAACATCTACCACTATCGTCGTGGTCCTTAGTAAGATGTAATGACGTAACCTCTAAACAGCATACACAGCTGCTAAGGCCAACTTCTCGACGTGGGAATACCTAAGTTCAGGGTCGGCTAAAGCATGGCTGAGATAGTAGATGACATGCTCTTGGAGAATATCATCCTCCTAGACTAGTACTATCCCTATGGTCGACTCAGATGCGGCTAGATACAATATAAAATCCTGAGAGTAATCTGGCAGACGTAATAACGGTGCCGACAACAAAGCTTTTTTTAATGCCTCGAATGCAAGTTGTGCAATTTCATCCCATACAAATGGGGTGTCTTGTAATGCCCCGGTTTTGACCCCAGTGCACTAGATGTATATGATGTATAAATTGTAAATGATCATGGTGTGGAGCTAAAGGCCAAGGCCCCACCATTGATTAGTAATGATAAGTTTTGGATTTAAAATTTGTCACCGATGGTATATCGGGGCATGCGGCATATATATATTATGTTGGTCATCATGTAAATATGCATCTATAATTAATTGAATGAACACAACCAGCTACGGTCGCGGCAACTAAATTGAAAGGGGCATGATTTTCTCAAGGATAAGGTGTGGGGGAAAATTGTTAAACCTTGGGCCATTTGGGGAAAAACCCATGTGTCTTCTTCCTTTGTCTTATTCCAACCACTTCAGTTAATAATTTCTGTTGGTAGCTAGGAGGAGTTATGGCAGTTATTGTTATGGGGTGTGGGGTGGCAGGACTGTCAGTCCTAGCCTATGCCCTTCATTCAATTCGTCCTCATCCTTCAGGCAGACTCTTCTTCATCCCCACGAGTTGCAAAAACACTCAGGACTTGCAATTCACATCCTCCCCATTGTCGTTCATCCTCACGCACATGTTCTTGGTGTTTTTGGTCTCATGCAGACATTCATCTTCACTCCACGAGTTGCTGAACACCCATGAACTGCAAAAATCATGTCCTTCCTGTTGTGTGTACATCCACAGACAAAAACGGAGCTGTTTTTCCTCACGCAGGGCCTCCACTGCTTGTTCTTTTCCTTGCTGGGTCAGATTGTTTACCCACGCACGGGTATTCTTCTGTTTGGGGCACACATAGTGAGCTGAGAGCCGTGTTCTGACTGTGAAGGGCCATTCACATTTTTGGCTGTCTCACAGATTAATTGGGTCATTTTTCCCTGCTGTAAGTTGTGCTCACTGATAGATTTCGGGGCTGTAGTCTTCCCCATGTTGTGAATGTAATTGCTGTTACGTTTGGGGGGCGTTTTAGATTCGAGTGAGAGTCATTTTGGCCACGATAGGGCCAAGAATGACTCAGGAATTCGTTTTCCCTGTTTAAGCGGTGAAAGTTAAATTAATTGCCGGAGTGCAATGGTTGGTCTTCGGACTGTGTTGGGAGCAAGGATGTTGGCTTAGTTTTGCTTGATAAACCTGGTGCCTGGAACCACACAGACAGAGCTAGAGGGCTGGCCTTCTTCTCCATCACCCCTGAATAGCACTGGAAGGGAATGCAGGGCCTGAGGGACTGTGTAGCAGAGAAGGGACTGATTCCTTGTGTTGGGTGTGGATGGGTGTCTTAGGGGTCAGGCTAGTTCTGGTGTACGTTTCCTTGGCTCTGTAATGAGCTCACCAGCTTAGCAATCTGCCTTCTCCAACTCCTTAATGGCCTGATAAACCCAACTTTGTTGGCTTGGCTATGTGTTTTGTGTATCTTGGCTATGTGTAAGCCTACTAGTTCCCTTCTTCCTTGGAGAATCATGCCCAGCTCGGGGGTGGCAGCGTTGCTGAGAGATTAAGGAGCACGCTGGCCTATGGTTGGGTGGAACGTTGCAGCGACGTAGCTGGTTGCGGAGCAAAGCTTTCATAAGATAAGTGATCTTGTGTATTTCACCTCTGCAATTCTATATTTACTATTAATTAAACTGAAATGAACATGTTGCAAGAATGCTTGTTTGAATGCATGATTAATTCCGCTGTGCAAGAAACATAATTGTAGCTGTGTATGTTCATTAAATTGCAACTGTGCATGATAAATAATCCCGTGTGCATATTTTCATTCAAGTTGTGGTTAAGCATTCTGTTTTATGCAAATTTTTGTAAATCTTCATGTTCATGGGCGGCTAGCCCGGTCTGATAAAGCTAGTAGTCGTGTCCTCTTCGCCGGCCGGAGGCATGGGGACGTGACAGCATGGTATCAGAGCATTGGGTTGCAGCAATGGGCCTCTATGGGCCAAGAATAAGCAGTGACAGAAGCAGAATTTCCTTCTGCTTAACAGCAATCAGGAAAATTGAAGACATCAAATTTCAAAAATTTGGCTAAGTATGGAATGGTCGGACCACTGGAGGAAGTGGAATTCTACCATTGCGGAAGAACTGGAGGAGTGGATGTCCGCAGTTGCGGATGAACTGGTGAAGTTCTCCATCCACCGTTGCGGACGGCGAAGTGATTTCACGTCTGATGTGAGAGTCATCCGATTGCCGACGAAGAAGGAATTTTGGAAATTTGAAAATTTGTCTAAGTGTTGGAGAAATCGGAAGGGAGAGTTGTCCAACGTCCGACGTTATGAGAATCCGCCGATGTCCGACTGTCAAGTGGCTCTAAGTGCCAAATCGGAAGAGATGGTGAAGTGGGTGTTCGCCGTTGCGGACGAATTGGAGAATTTTTCCGTCCGCCGTTGCGGAAGCCAAATCCATTAAGACTCCCGATGTCAGAGTCAGCCGAGGCCCGACGTTGATTTTCCCCAAGCAAAGAGCGGACGTCGGAAGGTTTGGAGCTTCCAGGGAGCCGATTCGACGGAAGGAAGAATGGTCCGGTAGCCGATTTGGCGGAAGAAGAGAATCGGAAGAGGATCCGATTCGGCGGAAGAAGAGAATGGAAGAGGAGCCGCCATTGTGAAAGGATTGGAGCTTCCGAGAGTCACCGTTGCGGATTCCTAAATGGCTAAACCACCCAATGCGAAAGGCTTCCGACAGCCGATCAGAGAGACAACCGACACCCGATTTGCATAGGGAAAATTTGAGTTTTCCATGAGATTTTTCCAGCAGATTTTAACTGTTTTCCAGTGGGATTTTTGACTGTTTCTCAGTGAAATTTCAGGGTAGAAAATAAGAAAATTGGTAGCGATCTAATACGCCAGATTGCGCGAAAACTAATGATTTACCCCCGTCGTCCCCTTCAGATAGACGTTCTTGGATGAAGAAATTTTTTTGTGGTTGGGCATTTGTAATTTTATGATTATTTCCGGAAAAGGTAAATGATTATGATTTATATCAATGTTATGCATCTAACAATTGTGGTGTCATTAACATGTCTGCAGAGTCATAGTCACCTTCCAGGGAAGTGTTCCAGGTAGTGCAGTTGATAAACTAGAGGTGGTTCAGTATGAGGACCCATGACGGGTATGATGCTCGGGATTCTGATGAGCATGCCCGAGATGCCGTGGGAGAAAATGTCCGTAATAGGAATGATGACATTGAGTCTAATGGAAGGATATTCCAAGAGACCCCGTCAGATGTTGCAGCTACCATGAGAAGCTTGATTAAAGCCCAGGAAGAGCAGCATCAATTGAATGCTGCAATGTTACAGAGCTTGACAGACTTGCAGAGAAAGATAGACTCTAGACGAGGTGCAGCAAGACCAGAAGGCAATAAGAGCAGTACTAGGAGAAGGAGAAGGACGTCTAGTGGGTCATCCGATTCTGAAGAATCCAGCGGGGATTCAAGTTCTTCTTCCCATAAAAGAAAAAGAAAGAGACACCACAGGGACTGCACTCGAGATGAATTCAAGAAAGCTAAACCTGCTACGTTTGATGGTGAGGTAAAGACTGGACAAGAGGCTGAAGCTTGGCTTCTTGGTATTAAGAAGTACTTTCAAGTGCAGGATTATTCAGGAAACATGAAGGCAAGAGTTTCCATATTTAATCTGAATGGAAGAGCATCCATTTGGTGGGAACACTTCAAGAAAGTGAAGAGAATCAGTGAAAGGAGACTGAAGTGGAAACAGTTCAAGAAGTATTTCAAGCAGAAATACCTTTCTGACAGGTATTATGATGACAAGATTAAGGAGTTCCATGAGCTGAGATTGGGACAGCAGACGATGGAAGAGTATGCAAATAAGTTTTTGGAACTATTGAGGTATGTCCGGTACATCAGAGATGAAAAAGTAAAGGTCCAGCGTTTTCTGAGTGGATTACCTCAGTCTTACTAAGATTGAATTGAGTTTTATGAGCCTAGAACTCTTGAAGAAGCAATAAGGAAGGCTAAGTATTGCTATGAGCAAAGAAAGGGTAAACCTGATTACTATAAGGCATGGAAGGACAAGAAGAACGAGAAGTTTGACCAAAGAAAGAAAGGTTTCAAACCTTCTAACTTCAGGAATCAGCAGAAGCAGCCGTCTCAAGCTGCGAGTAAGCCAGTTGGAGTGACTGGAGAAAAGCCTAAGGATCCACAACAGAATAGAGGGCCACTTCAATGTTGGAAATTTGGAGGACCCCACATGCGCAGAAATTGTCCACTCGAGAATGAGAGTGCAAGGCCAGCTTATAATGTTCAAGAAGCAGAAACAGTGGGTCAAGTAGCAAGGGTAGTTCCTAGGATCTATGCAGCACTGGAGGACCGCTAGGCAGATCACCAGTCAGCTGTGGTTGAAGTAGCAGGTAAGATTGCTGAGCAATCTGTTTCTATTTTGATTGACCCTGGTTCTACTCACAGTTACATTACTCCTAGAGTAGTGGATATTTGTTCTTTTAAGAAGGTAAAGCATAGGAAGTCTTGGTTAGTTCAGCTAGCCACTAGAACTAAGAGAAAGGTCAGTGAAGTGGTAGAGAAGTGTCCATTGGTCATGAATGGATTGGTCACGTGTGTAGATTTGAATGTTCTACCGCTTGGTTCCTATGATGTTCTCATCGGAATGGATTGGTTAGAAGCTCACAGGGTGAAGCTTGATTGCTACAATAAGACTTTTGAATGCATGAATGAAGAATGGAACCTAGTAGTTGTGAAGGGTATTCCAAAGGTGATTTCGGTGAGGCAAGTTTCAGCAATGAAGATAAAGAAGTTCTGTAGGAAGGGTTGTTAGTTGTATGCAGCTCAGATTTTGGAGGAAACAAGAGATGAAACCCCTAGGTTGGAGGACTATCAGGTGTTACAGGAATTCAGGGATGTGTTTCCTGATGAGATTCCAGGGCTTCCTCCAAAGAGGGACATTGATTTCACTATTGAACTTGTGCCAGGAGCAGCACTAGTGTCCAAGGCACCCTACAGGATGAGCACACCGGAGATGCTAGAATTGAAAATGCAACTGCAAGAGTTGCTGGAAAAGAAGTATATTCGGCCGAGTGTATCTCCTTGGGGAGCACCAGTTCTGTTTGTGAAGAAGAAATATGGTAGACTCAGCTTATGTATTGATTACAGACAGTTGAACAAGGTTACTGTGAAGAATAAGTATCCTTTGCCTAGGATTGATGACCTCTTTGATCAAATGAGAGGAGCAAAGGTATTTTCCAAGATTGACTTGAGGTCTGGTTACCATCAGGTAAGGATCAAGGATGAAGACATTCATAAGACCGCCTTCAGGACAAGGTATGGGCACTATGAGTTTGTAGTGGTACCATTTGGTCTCACAAATGCGCCAGCTACATTTATGTGCCTTATGAATAGTGTTTTCAGCAGGTATTTGGACAAGTTTGTTCTTGTTTTCCTTGATGACATTCTTGTTTATTCTAAGAATGAGGAAGAACATGAAGAAGATTTGAGATTGACACTGCAATTGCTCAGGGAGCATCAGTTGTATGCAAAACTGAGCAAGTGTGATTTCTATAGAGATAGAATTCAGTATTTGGGTCACATTATCTCAGAGGAGGGTATATCTGTGGACCCTAAAAAGATTGAAGCCATTATGAATTGGCCTACTCCAAGAAATGTGACAGATGTAAGATCTTTCATGGGACTTGCAGGATACTATCGGAGATTCATTGAGGGATTCTCCAAAGTTGCACATGCTATCACTTCTTTGCAAAATAAGGGGATGAAGTTCGAATGGACATCGAGGTGTGAAGAAAGATTCCAGCAATTAAAGAATATTCTCACCAGTGCACCAGTATTGAAAGTTGTGGATCCAGAGAAAGATTTTGTGGTGTGTACCGATGCATGCGGACAAGGGCTTGGAGGAGTCCTTATGCAGGACAACCACGTGATATGTTATGAGTCAAGAAAGCTGAAGGAGCACGAGAAGAACTATGCCACTCATGATTTAGAGCTTGCAGCCATAGTACATGCTCTCAAGATGTGGAGACATTACTTGATGGGTAGGAGATTTGAGCTCAGAATAGACCATTGTGGTTTGAAGTATCTATTTGATAAGCCTACTTTGAATGCTAGGCAAGCAAGATGGCTAGAATTTCTATGTGAGTTTGATTTTGAAATCAAGCATATAAAGGGAAAAGAGAATAAGGTAGCTGATGCACTCAGTAGGAAAATGCAGGAAATGCATGTGGCATCCCTTAGTATTTGCCAATCAGATTTGAGGCAGCAGATTGTTAATCATGTTGCTGGAGATGAATTGTATGAGCAGGTAAAAGACAAATTGCAGCAGCAAAGTCTTGAGAAGAGGTATGAGGGATATAAATTGGAAGAAGATGGACTTCTCACATTTAAAGGCAGAATTTATATTTCGAATGTAGCAGATTTAAGGAGAGTTGTTATGGATGAAATCCATCAAGCTCCGTATTCGGGACATCCAGGATATTAGAAGACGATTGCTACAGCTAGAAAGCAGTACTTCTGGCCAGGAATGAAAAAGGATATGGCTGAATACATTTCAAGGTGTATGAAATGTCAACAGGTAAAGGTTGAGCATCAACATCTAGCAGGTTTGTTGCAGCCTTTGCCAGTCCCGGAATGGAAATGGGAAGTTATTTCCATGGATTTTATTACAGGATTGCCGATGACTTGGAGACAACATGATTCCATCATGGTTGTGGTAGACAAGTTGACAAAAGCAGCACATTTTATACCGATTAAGTCTACGTATGAGGCTGGTGACATTGCAAAGATATTCATGAAGGAGATTTTCAAATTGCATGGATTGCCGAAGGCAATAGTATCTGACAGAGATGTCAAGTTTACTTCCAACTTTTGGAAGGGGTTGTTTGCAGATTTGGGTACAAAGCTAAACTTCATCACTGCATACCATCCTCAGACAGATGGTCAGACCGAGAGAGTTAATCAGGTGCTTGAAGATATGCTTCGCATGTACATAATGGACAAACCAACCAAGTGGGAAGATTACTTACACTTGGTAGAGTTTGCTTATAACAATGGACATCAGGCATCCTTGGGGATGAGTCCGTATGAAGATTTGTATGGGAGAAGGTGTAGGACACCTGTGACTTGGGATAATCCAGTGAACAGGATTGTGCTTGGGCCGGAATTGCTCAAGGAGATGGAGCAAGAGGTCGTAAAGATCAAGCAGAAGCTGAAAGCAGCACAGGATAGACAGAAAATCTATGCAGATAAGCATAAGGTGAACAGAGAGTTCAGTGTTGGGGATCATGTTTACCTCAGAGTGAGGGCAAGGAAGAGTTCCTTGAAGCTTAAAAGTTGTGCCAAGTTGTCACCAAGATACTATGGGCCGTTTGAAGTGCTTGAAAGAATAGGGCCAGTTGCATATAGACTTGCATTGCCTGCTAGCACTAGAGCTCATAATGTTTTTCATGTTTCTTTGCTTAAGAGATATGTACATGATCCTAACCATGTGATAAATTGGGATGTGATTCGGGTGGAACCCGAGGGAGAGTTCTGAATCGAGCCAATGCGCATCCTCGACAGGAAGGTCACAATGCTCCGGAACCGAGCCATAGGTCAGGTAAAGGTGCAATGGGAGCACTTCGGACCTGAAGAGGCTACATGGGAGCTGGAGGATGCCATGCGATTGGCACATCCATTTTTTTCAATTCTGCAGAACACTGAGAGGAGGCCAGTGTAGCATTTTGTTCAATTTAGTAAGCACTCAGGACAGTGCTATTGAAGGGGGAGGGGAATGTAATGCCCCAGTTTTGACCTCGGTGCACTAGATGTATATGATGTATAAATTGTAAATGATTATGGTGTGGAGCTAAAGGCCAAGGCCCCACCATTGATCAGTAATGCTAAGTTTTGGATTTAAAACTTGTCACCGATGGTATATCGGGGCATGCGGCATATATATATTATGTTGGTCATCATGTAAATATGCATCTATAATTAATTGAATGAACACAACCAGCTACGGTCGCGGAAACTAAATCGAAAGGGGCATGATTTTCTCAAGGATAAGGTGTGGGGGAAAATTGTTAAACCTTGGGCCATTTAGGGAAAAACCCATGTGTCTTATTCCTTTGTCTTATTCCAACCACTTCAGTTAATAATTTATGTTGGCAGCTGGGAGGAGTTATGGCAGTTATTGTTATGGGGTGTGGGGTGGCAGGACTGTCAGTCCTAGCCTATGCCCTTCATTCAATTCGTCCTCATCCTTCAGGAAAACTCTTCTTCCTCCCCACGAGTTGCAAAAATGCTCAAGACTTGCAATTCGCGTCCTCCCCATTGTCGTTCATCCTCACGCACAGGTTCTTGGCATTTTTGGTCTCATGTAGACATTCATCTTCACTCCACGAGTTGCTGAACACCCACGAACTGCAAAAATCATGTCCTTCCTGTTGTGTGTGCATCCACGGACAAAAACGGAGCTGTTTTTCCTCACGCAGGGCCTCCATTGTCTGTTCTTTTCCTTGCTGGGTCAGATTGTTTACCCACGCACGGGTATTCTTTTGTTTGGGGCACACATAGTGAGCTGAGAGCCGTGCTCTTGCATCCACGACTGACTGTGAAGGGCCATTCACGTTTTTGGCTATCTCACAGATTAATTGGGTCGTTTTTCCCTACTGTAAGTTGTGCTCACTGATAGATTTCGGGGCTGTAGTCTTCCCCATGTTGTGAATGTAATTGTTGTTACGTTTGGGGGCCATTTTAGATTCGAGTGAGAGTCATTTTGGCCATGATAGGGCCAAGAATGACTCAGGAATTCATTTTCCCGGTTTAAGCGGTGAAAGTTAAATTAATTGCCGGAGTGCAATGGTTGGTCTTCGGACTGTGTTGGGAGCAAGGATGTTGGCTTAGTTTTTCTTGATAAACCTGGTGGCTGGAACCACACAGACAGAGCTAGAGGGCTGGCCTTCTTCTCCATCACCCCTGAATAGCACTGGAAGGGAATGCAGGGCCTGAGGGACTGTGTAGCAGAGAAGGGACTGATTCCTTGTGTTGGGTGTGGATGGGTGTCTTAGGGGTCAGGCTAGTTCTGGTGTAGGTTTCCTTGGCTCTGTAATGAGCTCACTAGCTTAGCAATCTGCCTTCTCCAACTCCTTAATGGCCTGATAAACCAAACTTTGTTGGCTTGGCTATGTGTTTTGTGTATCTTGGCTATGTGTAATCCTGCTAGTTCCCTTCTTCCTTGGAGAATCATGCCCAGCTCAGGGGTGGCAACGTTGCTGAGAGATTAAGGAGCACGCTGGCCTATGGTTGGGTGGAACGTTGCAGCGACGTAGCTGGTTGCGGAGCAAAGCTTTCATAAGATAAGTGATCTTGTGTATTTCACCTCTGCAATTCTATATTTACTGTTAATTAAACTAAAATGAACATGTTGCAAGAATGCTTGTTTGAATGCATGATTAATTCCGCTGTGCAAGAAACATAATTGTAGCTGTGTATGTTCATTAAATTTCAACTGTGCATGATAAATAATCCCGTGTGCATATTTTAATTCAAATTGTGATTAAGCATTCTGTTTTATGCAATTTTTTGTGAATCTTCATGTTCATGGGCGGTTAGCCCGGTCTGATAAAGCTAGTAGTCACGTCCTCTTCGCCGGCCGGAGGCATGGGGATGTGACATGTCTTGTTTCAGCAGGTGCATGAAACCTTTAGTAATCTTGGCATAATTTACAATAAAACGTCGAAGGAAATTGGACTTCCCCTACAGGCTTTGAAGCTGCCTGATAAAATGAGGAGGAGGTAGATTTATGATGGCCTCAACTTTCAAAGGATCCACCTGAATTCCTTTGTTGGAAACAATGAATCTGAGCAGTCTCCCTGAATTGACACAAAAAACACACTTGTGGGGATTCAAGTGAATTTTGTAGTATCTGCATCATTCAAAAATCAAACGCAAGTGATCTGGGTGATCGATCCTCTTACAAGAATGTGCTAGCAGATTATCAAGGTAGGGTTCGACAATGGCTTTAATGTCGTGAAAGGAAAATTCATTGCCCGCTGAGAGGTTTCCCCTGCATTTTTCAATCCAAAGGGAAATTTCTTGTACATGAAGGTACCCCAAGGACAAATAAAGTTTTTTTATGTTGGTATTCTGGTTTAATTTGGATTTGATTATACCTAGAGAAACCATAAATAAACGAAAAGACTTCACTTCCTGCACAAGCTTCAATAATTTGATCTATAAATGGCATGGAGTAGTTGTCCTTAGGATAGGCTTTGTTTAGATCTCGAAATTCAGTACAAATGCATATAGTCCCTTTATTTTTGTCAATAGGAATAGGGTTGGATACCCATTCTGTCAAAGCTATGGGGTAAAAGAAACCAACTTTCAGCAGCTTCTCAACTTCAGCCGTAACTGTCGTCGCTTTACGCGGGTTGACGGGTCTCAACTTTTGTCGAACGGGTCTAGCATCAGGGTATGTTCGGATTTAGTGCTCGACTATTGATGGATCGATTCCTGGAATCTCCTCATATGACCCAGCAAATACATCGTGGAAATCCTTAAACAAGGCTGTATAGACCACAATCTCCTCCGGAGAGTAGTTTGCATTGATGTGTACATTTTCCACAACGATTGGATTTATAGAGATGTTGATAGGAATTGTAGTGGAAATGTTTGCCATATTCCCCTCAGCAAATGTTCCTTCCCTTGGTAAGGGATTAATAGGCATATCAACATTACCTACCAGTCTCATATGAAACTCCTGGTTCTTGATAATGCTTAACTCTGGAAGAAAATAGGATCGATGGTGAAGATCTTCACAGATCTTATCTCATCCGCACATGGCTTCCATAATGGCTTCATTTGAAGGTAAAACCATATCTAAGCAATCTCTAGAATTCAAAGAGTTTTCTACCCAAGCAAGCAAGTAGGCTTCTTCTAGCTCCTCTAAGACTATGAGAGAGACCGGAATGGAATCAACAATGGTATGAACGATAGCTTGATAAGCTACTTTCACTATCGATAAGGGCACTTCAGGTTCATGGTGGGAAGGAAGAACCCAAGGATCTATTCTATAAACAACCATTGCTATAGACTTCCCTACACTAGTAGAACCTATATAATTAATCGAAGCTGGAATATAAAATGTTCCCATCAATGATACATACATTCTAGTCCCTAAGCTCTCTGAAGTAGGTCTAACCTTATCAACCAATGGTATGGTGGACTCGTTAGTTTCCATATGGCCTTTTCGAGTAAAAATGAGTTGGTCTATAGTAACCAAATTCCCCTCATGTGGAAACACTACCACCCAAAAAATGGCCGATGCAATAGCTGACATGGCATAAGTCCAACTTCTCCCCAAGAGCAAGTTATAATCGAAAGGTGCATCAATCACTTCTACCTCAACAAACACTGCTTTTCCTACCAACGTAATTTCAAAATCCGGTAGGATACCATGTGGACGAAATGACCTTCCATCAAAAGTAGTAAGTAGGGTATTCGATGGAACCATCTCTAGAGATCCAAGATCTTTCCAACAAGACAGGGACATGACACATGTAGAAGCACCCTCATCGACAATTGCCCTTATAATGGTCTTTCCACCATGGATAACATCGATCGATAAGGCTACATGATATGGCAAGTGAATTTTGACATCAGACAAATTAAATTTTTCCATGAGACTCGACAAGTCCATACTCCCTAAGGCTGCTAAGAGTGCATCCCGCTGGGTGGGACGACTCTGTAACACCTCTAAAGCCGACATTGCACAAGGAGTTTGGGATAAGTCGTCAACTACAGAGTAGTTTTCTACAGCCCTAGCATTAGGATTGTGCAAGGTTTTCTTAAAGAGACCCTTTGGTATCTTGGTCATAATTTCGACAGGTTTCTTAATCATGAGAGGGTTAGAAGTTTCACCTATTGACTTACCCTTCTCTAAGCTCTCTTTTTCATAGTTCTTGTTCCTGGTCTATAGTAAAGTGTCGGATCGAACCATGTTGATATAATCAGGGTTAGGAGCATTTGGGGTGCCCCCTGCTGCATTTGAAGCTAAATTAGAATTATGTCCTTAGGGAAAAGGATCCTTCAAGACAGCCAGTTGTTGGCCTTTAAACAACTTCTGAGCTTGTTCCATAAGGGGACATAGATGGTTCAGGTGATCTTCATGGCACAACTTACATGGGAATTTCACCTTCTTCTTTTCTTTCTTTTCCCCATCAGCATTGTTTGTGGGCTTTTGCTTATTTTGGTTTCCCTCACCCTTTTTTCCTTTCTTCTTTTTCCCACCAGGCTATTGATTACCCTTCTGAGAGGTTTGTGCAAAAACATTTGCATTTTTTGGGTGAGGGGGTAGCCTTTGCTGCCTCCATCGTAAAATGTTTGACAGACAGCTGATGGAGTTGTTTAGCTAAAGATTCTACAGTGGGAGAATTCATAGAACCAACCACACCATCGACATGGGGTGCAGGCTTGGGTTTCTCTACATTATGCGTTGGCCTCGCTGCCTCAGGGACAATCTCATATAAAATCCCAGACTAAGAATATATCAAATCTAGCTGCTAGGCCCTAAGGATAGCTTCTTCCTCGTTGGTCACTCCTGAAGTATATACATCCTTATATATATATGGCAATAGGGATTTAAGGAACCATTCTAATAAGAACTCAGGAGGAATAGTGGCTTTCATAAGCCTCTTCCATCTTCTCCACTCTTGAATGTGATCCGAAATATGAGTGGACTTGTCCTACTGAAAGGTAGACAACAAGTCTGTTCGGGTATCATATCGGACAGGAAGTTGAAAGTGACTAAGGAATACATTAGCCAAGTCCCGAAAACTATTAAACGCAGCAGAAGGAAATTCAATATACCATTTTGCTACAGTACTAGTTAAAGTTCTTTGGAACAACCTTAACCGAACTGAATCTTCGTTCATTGAGTTGGAAGAGCACCACAAATGGAAAGTGGTGACATGAGCTCCTATATCATCACCAACTTTTCCTTTGAATTTAGGGATATCCGAGGGTATCTTGGTAGGAACGGGTGGCCAGGAGGAGTTATGTCTCACCAGGTCATTCATTAGTTTCGACAAATCTGGAAAATTTAACGTTTCCAGGAAAGGGATCTTGGGTCTGACCGAAGCACTAAAAGTACCAACTTGGGGATTAGAGGGACTTGCCTCCATGTTCCCATATGTGAAGGTGGGGTTACCCCCTACTGTTGTTTGCGAAGTGGTTGGGCTGCTTTGGAAAGGATTCCATCCATAAGCTAGTGAATTGTTGATGTACTGTGTAGTATATGAGGTTCTAGCTGCCTTAGTCGAAGCTGGGGTTTGGAATACTGGAGAAGGTATCCCTCCACTGAAAAGAGAAAAAGGAGAGCTTTTGAATGGAGCTGAAACTAGAGTTTGAAAACATTGACCATAAGGATTAGGGTTTTCGAACTGCACCCCTACATATGCGGGTGTTGGGCCTACATGGAGTAGATGGGGGAATGTGCCCCCCATTCCAAGGAAAACCCTGGACAAAATATGAGGATCCTATAGGACCACTCTGAGCAGTGTGTGTGAAGGAAGTAGGAGCTATAGGTACACTAGGAATCCTAGTGACCATACCACCAAAAGCACCTGCTAAGCTTGTCGGAGTCATGGTGGTTGAACCACTCAGCTAGCTGGAGTTAACGGTGTAGTAGATATACTTGTTCTAGGGGTACCTACCAGGGGAGGTAGCACCCCTTCAGCTGGAGCGGCTGAGGTGGAAATAAAAGAACTTTCTCCTGTAATAGACATTATTCTTCCCAAAGGGACACCAATCATGGGTGGATTGAAAGGACGAACCTGAACGATCACTAGATCATTTAAGTCAGTTAGAGGTGAATTAAAATTCCTTGCAAAATCATTAGCCTACAAGTATTCTATATCAAATGTGTTTAAATTAACACGGTTTTTCCTAAGTTCTCATTCATGCAGAACTTCACTAACTCCTATCGGTTCGAAAGAACCGTCTGTTTCTAATCTCTGCCTTTGAGGGGGAGGTGGAGGTTCCAATGTGATAAGGGGAGGAATGTTTTGCAAACTTCATGACCTTCTAATAGATTGGTCCTCCACGATTGTAAATTTGACTCTTCACACCCTAAGGTCAGCTAAAAACACAGACAAACCACAGAGCAATCACTACAAAATTTCCTAAAGTCTCAACAATCACACGGGGTATAAGGTATGCTTTTCTGAAGAAAGATGAGAGACAGTTTCTTGGCATCCTTGAAGAGGTTCTTAGGCACAAGTGAAGGAATCACCCATCACCCTCCTACACTTTCAACAAGGGTTACCTTCCAAGCTCGTCCAAGGTAAACCAGAAATAGCCTTCCATTTTACCTGTGTATAAACCATAGATGTCCAAGATACTAGAGGCTACCTTAACTATATCAACAATCTGGGGGGACAGTCAGAATCCTAATTCATACGCATGGACAGGGTAGCAAATCCTGAAACTCTGTTTAAATCCCCAGATGCGTAAAAAACTTGGTCTATATTTCGACAAGTAATCGGAGGGTTATCTCCTCAGTCCAATGCCTCCATGTGGCCTCGTGCTTAACTCCTGTTTGAGAGGAGCTTCCCAAATGCTATCAACAAAGAGAAGGATTTACCTATCGATTGGCCAACTATGTCTGAATTTAAGTACTTATGGGGAGTTTACACTTCCTATCCCACAAGTATAGCCTAAGCTAGTAGGTGTATGACCCTATAAAACAAAACTTACTAATAAATTTTAAATTGTAGTGTTCATTTTAAGGGTTGTTCTTAGTCAGAGGGTAAGTGGCGTGAATGACTATGATATTATAGACTCAACAAGAAAAGTAAAAAAGGTATATAAAATGAATTCCAAAGAAAATTATAACTACTTAAAGCAAGCTTCTTTTTCTCTTTTTTTTTGTAAATATGAACTAATGAAATTGCAACTAGGAAAGAGAAAACTAAGACTTATTTTTGTAATTTTTGAGATTTTATTCAAAAACTGAAAATAAAAATACAATATGCAATTCAAATGCAAATGTTTCCAATGCTTTTGTTTTCACTTTTCAAACTCTTCAAAAATTACTATGCACCTAAATGCAAAAATTCTTGAGTATGCTTGAATAATCAAACTATATAAAGCAAGCAAATTGAAGTATAGTAGACTTATAAGAACCAAAGATCAACCACCTAAGGAAGAAACTTGGAGAACACCTAGATTGGGAAGACATAATGAATGAAATACACTGAAATCAATAAAAGGAAAGTGACAAACCAACACTACTTGGAAATAGCACGGGTACATGGTATCTAGAACCCTGATCATTGATTTAGATATACAGCACTTGGACCTATCACCCAACAAGATAATCCACCTCAGATTGCTAAAAAGAAAGAAATTCCAAACAACAAAAACTCAAGGGCTTACTAAAAAGCACAAAGTATGGTTGATAGGGATTTCAAACCTACAGTGAAATGCCAGTACTAGAAGACCAGAAAGCAAGGAAAAATCCAAAAAGGACAGGGACAAGCAACCCTACCCAAAATTTTGTTGCTAAGGTATGCATGCGACTATCTAGTTGAGCAACCCGCGTACTATACGTGACTCTTCAATATAGCAACCCGCATATACAAGCCTCTGTATGTGACTGTGTAGCACAGCAACCTACGTACAGGAGTAAAAATTTTCAAGAAAAAAATATTATAAAGGTCTCTAAAACGCTACTACTAGTCCAAACCAAGACATAAAACCACACACTGAGTCAAATAAAATACTGGGAAAGGATCTATAGGACTAACCCACAGTAAGCTGGACTCCCCAGCGGACCTTCCAGTTCTGTTGTTCAGGATTAAGCACCCTTGTAACCTAGGGCATGGGGTTACCAACTTACTACTAACCTTGCAAACAATCAACTTTAATAGAGAACAGAAAGGAAATAGGAAGAAAGTCTTGACTTACCCGTTTACCGATGATCAATCCAAGTTTGATCTTCTTCTGTTCCTCTTCTCTCCAAAGCTTCCAGGAATGCACCTCCTTCATCTGTAAAGAGAGAATTATCCAAGTACTATCTTATGCATGTGTATATAAGAGGTTAGATAAACAATATATCCAGTACATAATCAAAAATATTCATTAACCGTAATACATGAAAGAGACTCAGCACAATGTTGGAAGAAGAATTCTCTTTATTAACAATCAGTGAATGAGATAAGAGTACAACCCAGCTTCTGAGACAAGGACTCCTCTACAAACAAAGGAATCTGAGTTCTGCTGCTCCAAGACTTATGAAGACATACCACCAACATAACTTTGCTCTCTAGTCTTGATTGATTAATGCCATCCCTAAGGCCTCTATTTATACTTTGGGAAATAGAGTGGTTTCAAAGGTTGAGGAGGTTGAAACAGTTAGGATAGTTAACGATTAGGGCCCACCTAATCTCCATTAATCGTGTTTTATATTTTTAATGTCGAATCAAGATGTACGCAACTATTGATATAGGAAACCCGCGTATGACACACGAGTTGCTTAAAGAAAACCCACGTACGCTGATGTACGTGGGTTGCAATGTAGATAGTCGCTTACAATACGTGAGTTGTCAATGGAAATAGTCACGTACATACGCGCGTTTCAATGAAGATAGTTGCGTATACAACCGAACACTTAGAAAAATAATATGGCAAGCTGGTTCAAGGGTAAATGCATCCCAAGTCATGCCCATCTATGGTGTTTTGGAAAACTTCAATCCTAAGATGTCCTTTTGTGTACCAACATAAGGAATGTTGGCACTCGGATGGAAAAGTGCCATTTGGGTTGATAACACTGATAGAGTGGGTTTGTTGCTTGAAGCACATTGTACCCAGTTGACAAGGTCTCTGTACCCACAAACCTAGAACTTGATGCCACAACCTTGTTGATGGTGTTGAATACCCTGGAGATGGTTCTGAATCCCTTTCTAATGATGTAGAATCCCTAGATGGTTTGGAGAAGCATTGATGACCCATTCTGTGGTCATTCATGCTCTGATGGTGTCATGTTACCTGAGGAGAAGACCAAGCTACCCCAAAGGTGATATCATGTTGGATCTTGACTCTTGCGGGTATCGTAGTGTGGTTGGGGTGGTTAAAGAAGACTATGAAGCCTCTTGCTTGATAAAGAAGTCCATGAAGACTTGGAACCCCTAATGAAGACCTTTATGCCCTCGCAAAGGTCATGGAGCCCACTACTTTCTCTTACATGGTTAGTTGACATGAATATATGGTCATTGATGACTTAATGAATTCATAAAACCTTTGTGAAGACCTTGATTCCCATTAATGTGGTCAAGACACATATTCGATTGATGATGAAGTTGATAAGGGTCCATGGTACCGTTTGGTGACATGCTTGAATCCCATGATGGCACCTTGCACATGGCATGCCATTAAAAGCCCTAGTGGCTTGATGCAACCCTATGACAAAGTGGAGGACACCCAATGAAATTTAATGATGTGGAAAAGGAATACATGAAACCTCTAGTGGGTTAGATGATACCCTAATGGTATGAAGGAATGAAATGGTAAGAAAGGTTGTTGGCACAAGAATTTAAGTGACATTTTAAATAAACATTTAAATTAAATCCTTACCTTGTTGAAGTCAGCCCTAATGACGACAGGTCAGCTCCAATTAAATTCAAAAAATAAAAAATAAAAAAACTTGTTTTTAAATACAAGTCGGCTAAAAAACAATTTACAACAAAACCAGTATAAATACCCTATCAGCAATTTCATGTTTTGTGTGGAATTTGGAATGAGATCTGAGATTTTTCGGGACTAAGGAAATTCATAGGAGCACTGGAGAAACAGTTATGAATTTGCAGCAGCAGTATATTATTTTTTTTGGGGGGGGAGTGGGGGGGCTTGTTTTGTAACAGCATTCAAAGCTTTTACAGTCTGATTTTTTTTTGCAGCATCAATTAAAGTTTTTACAGTTTGATTTTTTTGCAGCAGTAGGGTTAGACTATGAAATTCAGTGGTCTAGGAGCAGACCCGAATTTATTGTAGGAGTAAATTGCAATACAAACAGTCCCAAATTTTTTGGATTAGGGATGCCTTACATGAGAATATACTAGCAGCATTATATCTTAGTGGTAGTAGCTGTAGAAAATATCAGTGGGAGAAGAAATATAACTCACAAACAGTTGGTTGAGGAAGACATGCACAGTAGCAGTCAACAAGTTTACAAGCCCTTCATTCTAGTTACAGTAACATTGTTGGAAGTTGCATTCATCCACTATACAAACAATATGAGGTTGATTGGGAATATTTATATTCCAAGTTTCTACAGTCAGTAGTAGAGATCCAAGTGATTTTTGAACATTCCATTTGAGGCAGACATGACAAGATAAATGTAGCAAGGATTTCTACCTTGCTACAGGGCAGGAATGTCTACCTTCTGTCTATAGGACGAAAGGATAAGTTCCTGGTGGTAAATGCAAATAAAAACAGAACTAAAAGAAAGCAAATGACAGAAAAGAAATGCAATGGATGGAAACCCCTTTGCAAACACTATTAGGGTTTAGCTCCAGCTACCTGCAAACACCATGTTAGAAAAAAAAATACCTGCAAAACAAGTTAGGCAACAAACCTGCAAATAAACCATGGATTAGAAAGCAAATAAACTACTAAAACAAATACAAAAAATGACAAGCTATACCTTCTCTTTGGATGGAATGGGCCAACATGCCCCAGCTTGGAGAAGCACCTCTCTTGGATGGGAGAGCTATGGCTCAATGGAGGATGGAGGAGAGGGAGTGTGGGTGTCTTGAGATATAAAGGGTCTCAAGGAATCCACGGGAAGCATAACAGTATGCAAGGGAGAATTGTTTTGATAGTGACCCCCACCCCTCTATTTATAGATTTTTTTGATCTGTTTAGGGTTTTAAGCCCCTGGTTGGGGCTTTAGCCCCTTCCGCCCTATCTTTAGCTCCTTTTGGGGATTTTAGATCCTTTGAGTGTTTTTAGCCCCTTTTTGGAGGCTTTAGCCCCTAGCATAACTATTTAGGCTCTTTTTTGGGGGGGTTTAAGCCCTTTTGCTCATTCTTAAGCCTTTTTTAGGGTGTGGGTGGCCAATGGGGTGAAATGAGGGTCGTGCATGGGTGTCCTTGGGTGGTGTAGGCCATGTAGAGCTGAGTGAAGGATTTTTTGGGTTAACATATTTCCCCCTGATGTGTGAAAGTAGGAGCTCATCGTATGGTCAATGAACATCATAGGATTTACTGCTGAGAGGTGGTGCTTCCGGGGAGGGGGCATGGTGGCTTTTGGTTTTTGTATTAATATGGTTCCCATAAATGGGTGAGATACAAATAATGTGTGACATGTATATGGATGAGGCGGGCATCCCCATGCTCGTGACAATGTCAAAAGAATATTGTGATCTATGCTCTATAATACAAGAGTCGATCATATACAATTGATGATACATAGTGGTTGCCTCACTGAGAGGCTGAATACAATACTGATCTGAAGAACTACTACATTGGACCCATGGAATTCTAATGGAATGCTATATATTCATGACTGATAGCCTGCTAGATATAGGACGGTACATAGCTGTATGGAATCATTGATGGAGAGTCAGAGTCTCTATGGTACAAGTATGCTGCATCAATCATAAATCTATATAGAAGCACTGCTGGGGCTTCTGAACACTGTCTCCAATGCAACCCAGAAATCATAAGGGACATAACCTATTTAGGTCCCTCGAATAGACTCATCAATGCACTAGAGTCAAGTGACATCTGGGGTCTTCAACCAAATACTGCACGGACCAATACCCTGTAGGAATCTCAACGGTCCGATGATGTAGTTGGAGACGAGCACGTGAGAAACAACTATCCCAAGAGGCACTAAGGACTCCTCTCAAGTGGTCCAAGGAACTCATGAATGAGGTTAATGAAACCAAGGTACAGGGACCTCTAGGTCTATCCTCTTGAATATGTGTGTTGTCGTTGATAGAGGGAGACACTGCCCCTGGTCAAGGCAATGGTGTTTCCTTGACCAGAAGCGCGAGGGAGATAACTCAAATATGTGAGAAAATCGAAGGACTGACGCACTGAATAACGGGGGGGAAGAGGAAGAGTTGAACAGGGGCAAAGGGAGTGTAGTAGACTCAAAATTCCTTTGTTCAGAGTATGACAGCAGGGAAGACTAGGTAGCAAATGAAACTGGCTCATGGGAATGGGGTCATAGCTGTAATACTGGGAATGTCACTGCAGATGGGAAATACTTGGGGGAGGTGGAAACTTTTGATATTGATGGGATCCAAGGAAGACACATTGCAGAGTACTTTGAACAAAGGCGACCCAAAGTGGGCATGCTGCCAAACTGTTTTCTGTGGGGTGGTGTCTAGAGACACCGTTGCGGTACGATCTGATGGATTTTTGGTGAGCCCGAGAAAGTAAATGCTTGATCGTGCTTTTACTTTTAGAGAGTCTAAAAGCACAAAGAAGACTCCAGTGTGGGTTCTTTTTCGTTGGTAGTCTCCTATGCCCAAAAAAGGATAAAAGTATTCACAGGAGAGCTCGCCCATCCTGTTTTAGGGGATGGGAGACTTCTTTACCGTTGGTATTCCAGTCAGGCTGGAAAAGGTTAAACCTATACTCACTGGACGGTCATTCAAATACTTTTACAAGCATGAACGAAACCAAGTTTGCTCAATAATAATTTCTTGATGAGAATGGAAAAGAGCTTAACAACAACCCATGGTGAGATTTTTTGTAAAGTGCAGCCCCTCTGCCCGATAAAGCATAAAAGTGTGTAGAGGGGAACGGTCTTGGCTAGAATATGCCAAGGTGGTCCTTTTCATTTGATGGTCTACATAGTGCACAAAAGGAGGTAAATGAGACAATGTAGATGCCCTTTCCTATACTTTAACAAGCGGGAAAGGATGTAGCTACGCTCAGCCATCTTTTCATTCTTTTAGGAGTCAGAAAAGAGCTTAAACGAAACTCTAGTATGGTCAACCGATTGCGGTGGCATAGGCAGTGCCCCATGTCGGGACAGTGGATAGTGGTCCAAAGGTCACCTGCATAGTATGGACGAAACAGGTGGCTCTCAAACATACCAATACATGCATGGGATAGATCGCAGTAGAGGCACGTGAGTCAATGCGACAAAGGCACGCAAACCGAGGTTGCTCTCAGATAGAGGTCAGGAGAGATTTGTGTGAGTTGTGGTGGATGGACTTGACTACATGTGATGTGAGTGCAAGTCCGAAGGCAGATATATGCCAAATACATGCAAAAGAAATAATTCATCTTCTAGACAATGGTCTGGAGATCCACATAAGGTGTAGTGGATGAAGTAGATGGTTGTATGCTAAAATGAAAATGATGTTCCTCAACGGGCGGTGGCCTGAGAACCCACATGAGTAGCGGTAGGAAAGAGTGATGCAAGTACAGGTCTGCAAACATTTGCATCGCCATGTTGTGGCTCATAAATCGAGGTAACTTACAGGAAGCGGTCCCAAAATTTGTCTGTTAAACATGAGACAATGGTCTCATCAGGAGATGGAAATTTGAGACCGGAGGTGTGAGAGGTGTCTCGAACTAGTTCTGGGAGACTTTGGATTAGCAACTAATGGTGTTTCCCTTGACTTGTGGTAAAAGACATTGAAAAACAAAAAGGGAGAAAACTATGCTATAAGGGACTCATAGTGGTGGTATCAAACATAAACTATCTTGAGGTAGAGCCCATTACGCGGCTTCTTCAAGAGGTGACCATCTGAGTCAGAGAAGAGGTATGCCCCCTTGTCAAGATGAAGGTCATTGGCAAGGCGGGGTGACGGAATATGGTCTTTTATGGGAAGAACCAATTCCACACTATGGTTTAAAGGGAATGGGGTAAAAGCAAAGGCATTCTTATAGATCTCTCTGTCATCACGTAAGTGGTGTCGGGATAGATCAGGTGGATATTCCACAGCTGACGAGATGGAATGGAAACTGGTGCTAAAGATCATGTAAATGGTATTGGTTGTGGTTTTTGTGGCCTTGCCCCTAGTCTCTATTGGAGGAAGAGGGGCAGGCTTGGAGACAGGAGGAGTCTTTGATGGACCTAGAGGTAGGTGCAACATCATCTCAATTGGATGGATATTAGTCAACACATCCTGGGGCTTTAGAGGTAGGGTAGGTGGTTTAAGGTACCACATAGGATCTCCTAGTGTGAAATCCTGTAGATTGTGGGTTACCAAGACAGACTTACTCATGATCTCGAATGGTAGGAAAAGGAAAGCAAAAAGGAAAAGGAAAAGGAAAAGGATCATGTTGATCGGGAATGAACCTCAATGTTTCCCTGGTAACTGAGGTTGTAGCTGTGGTTGGGGAAACAATGAAAGAGACAAATCTGATGGACCATCGGTGATGGTGGAGACAAGAGGGTCGATAGAACTGGACATCATGTAAATGGACATGGTGTCTGAAGAATGGGGTGGGGGGTGAACTTCTTTGATCAAGGTGATCTAAGATTCAAGGGAATGTTAATGAAGGTTAGCTAAAGCCATTCAAAACTCGGGCAAGTCTTGATAGTGCTGAGAATAGTGTCCATACAAACTGCAGAGGGCGTAAGCATGGTTTGTTCTCAGTGACTTGTTTCGGACTATTGGCCCACTTAGGATTTCAACCACGAGAAGGTTTTCCGTTGTATCCATGGCATCCAAATGCGCACGAATTATAGGAATCTTAGGGCAGTTCTAAGTTGGATGGCCCTGTTCTTCACAGATGGTGTAAGGTAGGATCTGTCGAGGTCCAGTAGTAGCTTTCACATTCTTTCCCCTGGCCCTTTTTGGGTGGGTCCATGTGGGTGCAGGTGTGGTGGTTGGTTTTTGTAGGCCAGGTGGAGGATGAGACTCGACCTCAATGCGTTTCACGGGGGTTAAGACTACCTAGGGCATTGGTGGTTGATCTGGTGGATCAAGATACCACACAAGAATTCCCAATGTAAAGTTGGGTAGGTTTAAGGTGGCCATTACTGGCTTGATCATGACACCAAGCAGGGGAAAGAGGAAGGGAATTGTATGGACTGGAGAGGAGCCCAGATAACTCCCTGATGGTTGTATGTGGGGATGAGGTTGTGGTTGCGGCTACACGTAATGTTCGGCTGTAGATGATGTTGTGGTTGCTGTTGATGTTGTGGCTATGGATAGTGTTGTGGTTGGGGTTGGGGTTGAGACTGTGGTTGTTTTTTGGGTGAAGCGTGCTGGATGAGAGCATGCACAAGTTCGTAGTCTCATTTGGTGTCGATGGTGGTGACACTAAGGGGAAATAATTCATCCTGGTGGTATCGGAAAATAACCTAGGGCCTACATTCAACAATTGGGAGGCTGGTATGTTGTCAACCATGGTGTTGACCACAGGGATAACATTGGCATGTGTGGTCATCCCTTGCGGATCAATGGTCTTGATCGTAGGGATAATGTTGGTGGTTGCAGTTAGACCTTGTGGATCATGATAAGTCAGTTGGTCAACCATCATGATTTTCCCTTCGTGGGGGAACATCATGAGATGAAATACAATTGATGCTACAACTCTCATGGCATACATATAACTTCTGCTGAGGAGGAGGTTATAGTCCAATTGAGCGTTGACAACCTCTATGTCAATCAAAACTGTCTTCCTAGCTAATGTGATGGGGACGTGGGGGAGGATTCCTTGGGATTTAGTGGGATGGCCATCATAAGCCCACAGAGTTGTGGAGGATGGTTTCAGAATTGGGGATCCAAGTTTCTGCCAGACTATGGTAGACATAACACACGTGGATGCCCCCTCATCCACTATGCATCGATGAACAACCAAATTTTGGATAGACACCGGGATTTGAAAGGCAATGGTTGATGGCATCCATGGTTCTCCATTATCTGTGTCGAATGTGATCAACTTGGAGTCAAAGGGATCTATGGCCCCAAGCGCGTCTAGTAAGGATTTCTGTTGCGTTGGACATGTTTTGAGTACCTCAAGAGCAGACATGGTGATTGGTGTTTGGGACAAATCATCCATGATGTTGTAGCTGACAGCAACTCTAGCCGTGGCTTTATTGGAAACCCGGCATATGGGGGGCGTGGGAACGGGGGTAAATGAAGAGGTGCATTGACTGTTTTAGATGTTGATGTCGTTGATGTGTCAGCGGGTTTGATGTTGTTTTTGTACTGATTTCGTCTAGTTTGTAGATTAACCTCTTCAGTTGTCATAGCCAACAGGTGATGGACACCTGTTTCTACCATGGGAGGTGCCCCCAGAGTGTTAGGATTGGGTTGGGGAGGGGGTGCAGTTTCCACCAATCCTTGGATTGGTAACGGGTTTTGAAGCACCATAGGAGGGGGTCCTTGTGGTGCCAAGTTGGGTTGGGCTTGGTCCGTTGTGTTGGTGGCATGTTGAACTTCATTATGAATGACCTTCTTAGCGTGACCCATGAAGGGACACTCGAATGTGTAGTTCCTGTAGACCTCACAGAGTGTGCATGGTTGGTTTGTACGCAATGGGGTGTTGCATCTCAGTGCATTTGGTCGTGGAGGATTTTGGGCTGGCCAATTTTTCGTGGCATTGTTGGGGGGTTTCGTTGTTGACCACCTCCCTGCGGTTGATTGTTGCACTGGTTCTGGTGTCCGTTATTTCTAGCTTTCCCTTGTTGATTATTAGGGGCTGGCTGGTTGGGACAGTTTTGCTGTGCAAACACCTGTCCCAATGGAGTGATTGGAGTAGGGGTGGGGGCTTGAACTGCTTACAATGGTGGTGCATAGTATATTTTGTTGGGTGGTGGTGCCACGAATGTGGGCACTTTCCCCTCGTATTGATGTGTTGGCCAAGCCAAGGCCTAAGCTTGTTGCGGTGGCACGAGTTGTGCGTAAGAATTTGTGGCTCCGGACTGGGACATCATTCTTGCATAGTCCGGAGTTTAGTTTTGGTAGGCAACACTAGCAGTGTTTCTTGGTTATGGTGGTACTGCAGGTGGTGTCAGACGGTGTTGTGGTTATTGGGATACTTATCCTATGATGCCATCTGCAACATGGGATGCCCCTGATGCAGCCCGGTAGGAGGTACCCACATTGGGAGCATCTGGAAGGACAGTGTAAAGGTACCTAGACTATGCATAAATTAGATAAAACTGTTGGGCTTTCAATATAGCTTCTTCTTTGTATTGGGGACGTTCAGATGCGACATCCTTTGCTATGGGTGGGAGCAAGGTTTTTAGGAACCAATCTAGAAAGATCCTATCATCAAGTTGGATCTTACACAGACTACGACGTCGCCGCCACTCATGGATGTGGTCGGTTATATGGGTCACAGTATTTTGGCGGTAAGATAACAATATCTCCACCCCTTCGTCATATCTGATGGGGAGTTGGAAATATTGTAGGAACATGAAAGCGAGGGAGTTGAAATATGGGTACTGAGCTTGTGGTAGCTCAATGTACCACTTGGCTATAGCACCTGTGAGGGTGCGTTGGAATAGTCTTATCCTGATCGAATCATCTACGATGTTGTTTGATGAGCACCATAGATGAAACATCATGATGTGGTTTTGGGGGCACTCCCCTGCCTTCCCTTCAAACTTGGGAATATCTGAGGGCCGTTTGGTTGGCATGGGACCACAAAACGTTTGATGATGGATAGGGTCATTTGTTAACTGAGCCAAATTAGGTAAGTTGAGATGTGCCATGAAAGGGAGGTTTGACCCTATATTGATGTGAGATGGGGCAGCCATGGTAGTGGGTTTTGTAGGTGCATAATGCACCTGCATTGTTGGGGGTACTTGTGGTACCATTTTGGATGCGTCAGTGCCCCCAAGTGTGGTGGCAGGGACAGTGTAGGTGGAAGGGCCACTGCCCCCATGTGTGACAGGAGGGTTAGTGTAGGTGGAAGGGCCATTGCCCCCATGTGTGATAGGGGGGCAACTTGACTAGTCAATATGGGTGGTGGAAGTTGACTTATCATGGTTTGCATAACCATGTTGGAGCCACCCATAGGGTTGTTGTTGATAGTTTGTGCGGTGGACATGGGTCCACTAGCGATTGCTATGACGAAAAATAGATCCGAGTTTGCACCAGCCATGGGGCTTGATGGTGTAGTGTGTAGATCTGGTTCAAACTGATATGGGTCTGAATCTGAATCAAAGGCTATGTAGCCTTTTGATGGTGTGGGAGGTCATCGAGAGTGGTCTCAACGATGTCTTTTTAATGACCCAAACTGTGATGGTTTGCCTCTTAGGCGTGAGGAAGAGCACGAGGGGTCAATTGTGTTAATTTTGAATGTTAAACTGGTGGTAAGGATTATTGGACCCTAGTTTCAATGGGTTCCTATTGGCTGTAGGTGGTCACTCGGCCACCAAGACTACCAAAAGACAATGCTTGGCTTTTTCCTAATGAGCATGCTACTCAATCAGTGGGGGTCGTTTCCCCTTTCGCTTGGAAATTCCTCTCAGCGACCAGCTACTTTGGGGTTCCCATGGTACTCCTCATAATGAGTTTCTGGGATGATCCCAAGTACTTCCCACGGTTAAGGAAATCAGGGACTTATGTCCTCAAATACTACAGATTTTTAACTTAGTGTAAATTTGTAAATTTTAGTGGCTCTCTCAGCGTCATGAACTGAGTTGGGTTGAATTACATGGTATGGTGTGTATGTCTTTTTGTTTTTCTATTATCTGATGGCTACAAATGGTTTATGAATATCCTGCAGAGTTCATATCATTGTGGATGGAAGCAGTAAATAAGCAAAAATTTTGTAGACATATACCATTATTTATCCTGAATTGTGACAGCCTAACTAGGTGACTACCTTACACCTATATTCTTCTTCAACCAGGAGAAGGTGTTGGGATCTCAAAACAATGGGACTAATCCCATCTGTAGATCCATAGGTCACCTTCCTAATGCAAGGTTAGTCAACAGGGAAGACGTTGAGCGCCATGAGAAGCCCTCCTTCTCTACCCCCTCTACCTTCCAAGTCACTCGTTTTTAGTGGTTTCGAACAATATTAGGTGAAGTGCCTATTACTATATGAGCTATGCCCTTCATCTTATCCTAGAATAACTCAAAGGGTGATGACTAGGTAGAGGAGGAAGGGTTAAGAAAGATGTTGATTTTAAGTAAATTTTAATCAAGCTATGTTCATTCATCCATTAACCATTGATTTACAGTTTGATTTACACATTCTGCAAATGAAATGAACAGAAACAGAAATAAAAACAGTTTGGATGGATAGAGGCAGCTGAGCCCTACTAACAGTCCTTAACTTTTAAAAAATTCAAACTTTGAGCGAGAAACCACACTTTTTGGGTCAAATGTAGCAAGGGGGTCACCAACGTTTCCCAGAAACAGGCGAGGGGGTTACTCAGAATCTACAGACAGAAGCGGGCTGGCTTCTGGGTTGAAGTCACACCTTTCAGGCCTAAATGAGCGACCTGGTCACACCTTTCGGCCAGATACGTACGACTTGGCCAATTTTTTTTTTTATCAGGTCATGCTTTTTGGGCTTAAATAGGTGACCCGTTCGCACCTGTGAGGCCAAAATGAGTGACCTGGTCCCCTCTCTGGGCCCGATAAGAGCGACCTGCTCTGGAAAGTGAATTTTTCTTACCCTAAGTCAGATCCAGCCGACAGTAACCTGTACTATGGCCAAATGGACTCGAATTTGCCTTGTGGAGGCTCGGCAGTAACTGAAAATGTAAATAAACAAGAATCTAAGCTAGATTTAATAGAAAAATTAACCTCGGGAAAAAAACTAAACTTGCAAAAATAAAACCCAGGGATCCTGTGGGATCGACCTGGTATGGTCGCCAGTTTTGTAGTAGGGATTTCTCCCTCGCTACAGGGCAGGAATGGCTACCTTTCATGTATAGGATGGAAGGATAGGTTCCTAGTGGTAAATGCAAATAAAAACGGAACTAAAAGAAAGCAAATGACAGAAAAGAAATGGAATGGCTGGAAACCCCTTTGCCAACACTGTTAGGGTTTAGCTCCAGCTACCTGCAAACACCATGTTAGAAAACAAAATACCTGCAAAACAAGTTAGGCAACAAACCTGCAAATAAACCATGGATTAGAAAGCAAATAACCTACTAAAACAAATACAGAAAATGACAAGCTATAACTTCTCTTTGGATGGAAAGGGCCACCATGCCCTAGCTTGGAGAAGCACCTCTCTTGGATGGGGGAGCTATGGATCAATGGAGGATGGAGGAGAGGGAGTGTGGGTGGCTTGGGAGACAAAGGGTCTCAAGGCATCCATGGGTAGCATAACAGTGTGCAAGGGAGAAGTGTTTGAGAGTGACCCCCACCCCTCTATTTATAGCTTTTTGGGGGCTTTTTTTGGTTTTAAGACCCTGCTTTGGGCTTTAGCCCCCTTTTTGAGATTTTAGCCCCTTATGCCCTATATTTAGCTCCTTTTGGGGTTTTTAGATCCTTTGAGGGGTTTTAGCCCCTTTTTGGAGGCTTTAGCCCCTAGGAGAACTATTTAGGCTCTTTTTTGGGGTTTTTAATCCCTTTTGCTCATTCTTAAGCCTTTTTTAGGGTGTGGGGGGCCAATGGGGTGAAATGAGGGTCATGCATGGGTGTCATTGGGTGGTGTAGGCCATGTAGAGCTGAGTGAGGGATTTTTTTGGTTAACAATAAAGATGACCTTTTAAGCCATATACTGAAGTTATAAAAGAGGATGAATGTATTTATGAATTTTTTTTGTTTGTAAGTGATTGAGATATTGTCTGAACAGTCTGTAAGATTATCCAAACTTGAAGGAAGATGTTGACTTCCCTGACTCCATTCTCATGAAGTGATGAATAGTCCTGAAGCTTTGCTTGAAGACTATACACAATCTAATTTTTAGAGATTTCTCAAGCACATACTCAATCCTTATACACAGTTCTAGTTTGACATATGTTTTGAGCTTTTTCTACAAGGAAAGAGGTGTGGTGAGTAGAGTTTGTCTACTTGGTTGGAGTTCAAGTCTTCTAGAATACACAGTCCAAGTTTGGAATTGTGATTGAATTATTCCAAAGCATACACATAGTCAAAGCTGCTAATGCAGGATGAACAATTCAGATGATTTAATGTTTCACAATGTTTTGATAGTGCTTTGAAGATGTATGACACACGGTCTTAAAGGTTGATGAATGAAAACCTTTATATTGAAGACATAAAGGATTGTAGACACCATAAGATCAAGTTTCTAGTTTTGCATGGAGTAGGATTCCTCCTGAGACCAAGTACACAACCTGCAAGTGAAACACAGTCTAAATTGATGTGATCTCTGAGCCAATAACTAGTCAAGGCTGAAGTTGACAAGTTGACAAGTGTTGACATGAAGAGAAGCTTAACCATCCAAGGTTGAATCTCTTAGTGTTGGGTTGCAGTCCTTGTGAATGTGGAAAGTATCTTGAAGAGAACATGAGCAGAAATCCTGATGAAAATTGACAGTGATACCTTCAGCATGATGATGAAATGACATGTAAATAATATGACTGATGTGGATTCGTGAGCAGAATGATAAGCATAGATGATTATGCAGCAGATGAATGATCAGAGGTCTTTGAGCAGAGGTTGATGAGCACTGTTGACCAGCAGAAGAAGTATTAACCAGAGGTTGATTAGAAGCAGTGATGAGCAGCAACATCGATAAGCAGCAGAGGTTGGTGAACAAAACAATGAGCAAAGAAGGTGAGCAAACCTAAAATATGTTGATGAGTAGATGATGAGAAGACCTAATAGATGTTAATGAGCAGATGATGACCATATGATGAGAATATTGATGGTATACTGTATTGTAAATGCAAGCTAGTCTTGTATCTGGGGTTTGGAAACCTCAACCCTTCTTGGATGGGTCCAAGAAAACTAGGTTGGGTCCTAGATACAGATTTGGTGCTCTATGTATCAGTTGGTCATGAATTACCTCACAGTTGTAGCTGGTTGAATAATTACAAAAGACTAAAAAATTATATCTTTTGTCTCTTGCATTATGATTAATGTGTTTAACTTGATGAATGATTAATGATATAGGTTATTGATGAATATGATAATGAAGTAAATGTCTGAAGGAAGATATGACATTTTGATTGAAGTTGAAATTTGGATTACGTATAACCTCACTATTTCATCCCCCCCTATCAGTGAGCCATTGTGTCCAACATGACCTCCACGATAAATTTTTGTTCTGTGTGTGTGTTGATCTTAAGTGTTAATGAATAATTTAAAAGTGGATTAAATGGTTAAAAGTTATCAATACTGATTCACCACCCCCCCTCTCAGTATTGTCCAATATTCCAACAATTGGTATCAGAGTAGATTCCTTCACCACATTTTAACCACATGAAGGAAGATCCTACTTAAAAACCACTATGGATCAACAAGAAAGGTTAGCCACCAACATACCACCATTATTCACAAGAGAAAATTATGCATATTCGAGTGTGAGAATGAAGTGCCATCTGATGTCTCTTGGATGGAAGGTTTGGGATGAAACTGAAAACGAGTTTAGAATAGCAAACAACCTACCTATAGACATATTGGAACTAGACCAATATGAGGGGAATGCAAAATCCCTAAATTCCATCTTGAGTGGATTAACAAACTGTATGTTTGTAAAATTCATGCACTACAAGGCTTTCAAACAAGCTTGGGATAAGCTAAAAATTGTCTATGAATTGGCATCCAAAGTTAAGGAATCCAAGCTTCAGACATATAAAGGTCAGATTTAAAGTCTGAAGATGAAAGAAGAAGAAAATATTGGAGAATACCTTTTAAGAGTATATGAAGTTGTAAACACTATTAGAGGCCTTGGAGGAGAATTAAAAGAAAGAGAATTAGTCGACAAGGTACTAAGAACATTTCCAATGAAGTATGACTCAAAGGTGTCCAATATAGAAGAACAAGATGATATTGATGCCTTAACAGTAGATGAACTACATGGGATCTTCACGCATATGAGATGAGAACGGGACATAATGATTCTTCAAGAAAAGAGGCAACATTTAAAGCCATAAATGAATCAAAGAAGTTGGAATCCCCATCCAAAGACCATTTAGATATTTCAGATGATGAAGAAACCCTCTTTATTAAAAAAACTTGAGAGAGGTACTGAAAAATACAAAGGAAAGCTACCCTTAAAGTGTTTTGGATGTGGAAGAATTGAACACTTTGCTTCAAAATGTCCTTACCCTAAACAAGATGAGAGTTATGAGAAAGAAGCCTCAAGGAAGTTCAAAAAGGGTAAAATGGGAAACAAAAATAAGTACTATGAGAAAAAGAAAATTCTTTACATTATGGAAGATAGTGACGATGAAGATACAAGTGGAGATGAAGAAACAAAAGTTTTATTCGTGGGAGTAGGTACTGAAGCTCAAAATGGTGAATCATATGAGGAAGGTGAAGTAGACTTAAAAGATGAACTCATTAGTGCTATTGAAGAACTTGAAAAATGCAGGAGAAAGAACAAAAAGTTAAACCATGTGATTAGCGAGTTGGAAACTCAACTTTGAGAGACCAAAATGATTGAAGAGGACCTAAATTTGCAGCTCAAAAGAAGAATACAAGAATTCAAAAATATTGAAGAATAGATCATGCGACTTAAGAAAAAACTTGATGAAGAAGCTATGAAATGAAAATTTGAGGTCAGCTCAAAGATCTTAGGTGATATCCTAAATAGTCAAAGACCTTCAAATGATAAATCTAGACTAGGATATAGACCAAACTATTATCTGTTGGCAAACCAAGGTGGAAATAAGAAAAGCTATGTTGCTGCACTAAAGAGTCCAATTAAGAAGGAAGAAAGCAAGAAGGGTGTTCCAAACTCTCATGAAAAAGCAAGTTTAGTGTGATGCCTAAGAAACCAATGACAAATAGATATCACAAGATCTTCCTTGTTCTTTGTTACTCTTGTAATAATTTTGGTCATAAATCCCTAAATTGTAGAGCCTATGGAAAGTTTCTTGAATACAAGGAGATTAAACAAGTGACAAACCAAAAGAAAGGAATCATAATCATTTTACACTTCTTCAAAGACATGAACTAGAATGTTACAAATGTAATAACCATGGACATATGGAAAGAGATTGTAAACTGATGACTCCTACAAGGAAGACTGTTGCAAATAAGTTTCAAGACACAAAACAAAAGAAGTATTGAAGGGAAAGGGAAGAAAAGGAAAATTCCATGATTTCCCTATGTGCAACAAAGAAACAAAATATATGGCACTTGGACAGTGGGTGTTCAAAACACATGACAGGTGACACAAACAAGTTCATAAAACTAAAGGATAATAAGGATAAAGTGACATTTGGAGACAATATGTCTTCCAAGATAATTGGCAAAGGTACAGTTGTTGTCAATAGCAAGATCAAAGTAGAAAATGTATTACTAGTAGAAAAACTCAAGCCTAATCTCACTACAATAAAACCATGTGATTAGCATCTCGTTTAGCTTCCTTTTTAGTGTCCAGTATCACTTTTAGTGTATTTTTCATCATTTTTTGGACAAAGTGGACGCTTTTCCATGGGATGGCAATTTTAATGGCATTATTTACATCTCTTTTTAAAATTCGATGCTATTTTGGACACAAATTAGCATCCCAATTAGCATCCCAATTAGCGTCCCAATCAGCATCCCAATTAGCATTGCAATTAATGTCCTTTTTTAAAATTTGACCCTATTTTGGTTGCTAGTTAGCATCCCCATTAACGTCCCAATTAGCATCCCAATTAGCATCCCCATTAGAATCCCAATTAGCATTCCAATTAGCATCCCAATTAGCATCCCTTTTTAAAAGTTGGTGCTATTTTGGATGCTAATTAGCATCCCAATTAACACCCCAATTAGCATCCCAATTAGCATCCCAATTAGAATCCCAATTAGCGTCCCAATTAGCATCCCAATTATCGTCCCTTTTTATAAGTTAATGCTATTTTGGACGATACTTAGAATCCCAATTAACGCCCCAATTAGCATCCCAATTAGCATCACAATTATCATCCCAATTAGCATCCCAACTAAGGTCCCAATTAGCGTCCAAAAAAGCATCCCATATAACGCCAAGAATAGCCTCCAAAAAAACGTCCTAAATAGCATAGCACCATATATTAATCCAGCATTAGCGACAGAAATTGCGCCATGAATTTCGATAGGAAAAACAATCAACATAACGCAAGTATAGAGCCAGGAATTGCGCCTAGAAAACATCCAACATAGCGCTAGGTATAGATATAGGTATAGCACCTGGAATAATACCATAAATTTCGAAAGGAACCTCGCTAGGAATTGTGTTCAGAAAAGGTCTGACATAACATTAGATATATCAATGTCAATGTCAATGATCATGATTCATGTGATAGTACTTTTGGATCTTGATTTATCATAGTGGCACCTAAATTATCGTAATCATGGAACTTTTGGATATTGATTAATCCTAATAAGCGGTGAATTATCTTAATGTCACATAAATTACTCTAATGGAATTTAAGTGTCCCTAACAACATTCGATATACCCTAATGGCATATGATTCGACCTAAAAACATGATGATGATGCATTACGATAATTATGATGGAGCGTATGGATATGATTTGATAAGCATAAGACTATATCATCCATTCTTCTGAGGTAGTATGGCTACTTGCTCATTACTAATGCAATTATATTGATGATGACATTGATGATGACTACGGCGATGACAAAGGATGTTGATTTGTTGTATGATGATGATGATGATGTGGATGTGGATGTCAATGATGATTATGCATGTGGTATCACTTTTGGATCCTAATTGATTATAATGGCACCTAAATGTCTATAATGACATCTAAACAACCCTATTGTCATCAAAATGGTTGTAACAACATATAAATGACCTTAACAATTACATGACATGAATCCTAATGTCGATGAGTGATTAAGAACACTCAATGGCATATGTGTGACCATAATGACAATGATGACGATGATTTTGTTGATGATGTACTTAATGCTGACTATGATGATGATGATAATGAGGATGATGATCAAGATGGTGTTGATGTACCAAATGGAATTGATGATGATGATGATGATGAGAACGCCAAAGTCCATAATGATGATACATGTCATAATACTTCTGGATACTGCAAAACTTGAGATATTAGAGTTAATAATAAGTAATAGAGGTTGTGAGGTGTTGACCATAAAAATATTGTTAGCCAAAGTGCCAGCAGCACTATTGGTAAGGAAGCATACACCAAATTGCCACATAAGCCATGTTTCCCTCCACATGTGTGTACAATGCCTAGTAAGAAAGTCGACCCCACTTGAGCTAATAAAGTGAACCGTTGGAGTGGTAAAGTCAATGAAGAATTAGACAAAAAGTGCATTACGGGTGTTTAAGTTAAATATTTACCCCAACTTAGGAAAATATTAACCCTAACCATAGTCCATAGCTCAATAATACATGGACGTGTTGATCATTGCAGTGATAAAGTATAAAAATGTCCACCTTTATGTATAAATCCGACCTGGAGATAGAATCTGACCGAACTTATTGTGTAGGAAAACAATTGGGTCAAATGGGTGCCCAAATCCATCTCAATACTCTTAATGTAAACAATTGATCAGATACATGCATGCTCATAAAAAAATATGAGCCCTGCTCACTAAAACTGTCTGCACATCACCCTGTGAAAAGTGATTGGTCCAAAGTAGTAAAGACCAATAAGAAGGCATGTCCGACGTAAAATGGCCAAATGGGTATCCAAATATGTACGTTGTATGTATGGATCCCATGTACAACATAGAAAAGGCCTAAATTGTCCCTCAAAGACGAGACAAAATGCATTGAATATTGTATGATATCACTGTATAACATTGAATGAATGAAAGAGGATGTATTTGTATCCTGTAATGATCTTGATCATACTGATAGTTGTTGAAAAAGTGTCCCTGATGGACCAGTAGAGTGAGTGCACTTGTAGTGAACGATGTACCTAGTGAGGCATGTAACATCCGATTGCATTTGAGTTATCATATAGTAAGTCATGCAAACATATTATAGACCCCTTAAATATTTGAAAGGAATGCATTAAGTTAACAAGCTAACAAGACATCATGTATAGAGGACTCAATCAATTTATCACACTAAGCACTTGCTTGAGAACTAGTTCTTCTTTGGGGTGGAATGAGATGGAAACAACCATGGCTGGAAAGTGGCATTGACTGAGGTTGACTGTATTGACTCAAGAGAGGGAAAATAGGGAAACTTATTTAGTGGATTCACCATATGCCAACAACAATGATATGTGTCTATGTAGTAGGTTGTTGTATGAGATACCTTGTTACCCTCATTTTTGTCACCGACGTCCATGCTTAGGTGGAGGGTTATTTTTTCCGTGGGATTTTTTAGATCTATTCATATTTGCGAGGACTAGTGTTTCTTATAGGATGAGGATGAGGATGAGGAGGAGGAGGAGGAGGATGAGAATGAATATGATGAAGATGATGATGATGTTAATGAGGAAGAGAGTGATGATGTTGATGATGAGGATCATGACGAAGATGTTGATGATTATGAAGATGATGAATATGACGTTGATGATGAGGATGATGATGATGATGATGAGGATGAGGATGAGGATGAAGATGATGGTGATGATGGTGATGATTATGATGATTAGTGTGAAAGGTCTACATCTCAAATATGAGTTCATAAATCCAATGCGAGGTAATAATGTCAAATCTTGATTCGAAATGTCCATCGCTATAGCAACGTTATGGACTATATGCATACAACCCTTGAGATTTATAATCCCTAATATAAACCCGTGCTACCCTTGAGATTTATAATCCCAAGTGTAAATCATAATGTATGTTTTGTTTTTAAAAATTATATATTAAACCATATTGTATGTTTTGTTTTTTAAAATCAAATATTGAATCATAAATTAATAACAATGGCATTGTAACAATGTTGGAATCTAGGAGGTATGTGAGAACATCTTTTTGCATAATGTATGGAAACGATGTTGATGATGGTGAAAATGACAATGACATTGATGATGAGGATGATGATGATGATGATGACGACGACGATGATGATGAGGATGATGATGAAGATGATGATGATGATGAAGATGGTGATGACAATGATGATGATGATGATGACGATGATGATGGTGAGGATGAATATGACGATGATGATGACGATGATAATGATGTTGATGATGAGGATGATGAGGATGATGAGGAGGAGGAGGAGGAGGATGAATATGGTGATGAGGAGTATGAGTATGATGATGAATATGGTTATATTGATGAGGAAGAGGGTGATGATGCTAATGATGAGGATCATGACGAAGATGTTGATGATTATGAAGATGATGAAGATGACAATGACGATGACCATGATGAGGATGATGATGACGATGATGATGAATATATGTTGACGATGATGATGTTGATGAGGAAGAGGGTGACAACGCTGATGATGAGGATCATGACTGTAGCTGGGAAAAATCGAAGACCACATGTAGAAGAACCTCCCTTCTGTCTATAGGATGAAAGGGTAGAGTCTATGGATGGAGAAATACCCGCAGCAAAATGTTGTAGGTAAACAAGGAAAAACCTACAACAAAAATGTCAGAAATAACAGCATATACATCTAAATAACCTGCAGACTAACATAACAAAAGAAATGGGACCATATACCTTCCAATTGGATTTAAAATGGGGCCACCATGCCCAGACTCAAGAAGTTGCCTCTCCACAAGGTTGGATGGTGTGGAGTGAGACTCAACACACATGAGGTTTAGCTAATGGAGGAGATGAAGTGAATGGAGTGAGTGGCTTGAGAATGATGGTTTCTCAAGGCACTCATGTGGGCATAATAACGATAGGAAGAAATGGACATGAGTTGATAGTGACCCCCACCCTCTTATTTATAGCTTTTTCCCTTATTTTAGGGTTTTTAGCCCTTGGTCAGGGTTTTAAGCCCTTTTCGCCTCTTTCTTAGCTCCCTTTGGGGTTTTTAGGCCCTTTTATGGTTTTTAGCCCCTTTTTGAGGGCTTTAGCCCCTTTTTGAGGGCTTTAGCCCCTTTTTGAGGGCTTTAGCCCCTTTGTGAGATATTTTGGCTCTTTTGTGGGTTTTTAAGTCCATTTTTTATATTTTTTTAGCCTTTAAGGGGAAAGCATAGGTTAAAAAAAGATGTGGGGGTCAACAAGGGTTAGGAAATGGATGTCTTCATGTGGTGCAGGCCATATGGAGAAAGTTGGGCACATTTTTTGGTTAACATATTGCCCCCTGATGTGTGAGGGAAGGAGCTCATCGTATGGTCGATGAAAATCATAGGATCTCTAGGGAGAGGCAATGCTTCCTGGTTCAAGGCATGGTGTCTTTGGTTTTGTATTAATGTTGGTTCCCATAAATGGGTGAGATAAAAAGAATATATCACATGTATATGGACGAGGCGGGCATACCCATGCTCATAACAATGTCAAAAAAGAAAAATGTGATCCAAGCTCCAAAATGAAAGAGTCAATCATATACAACTAGTGTTACATAATGGTGGCCTCCATGAGAGGTTGAATACAATATTGATATGGAGAACTGATACATCAGACCCACGACATTCTCATGGAATTCTATGTCTTCACAACTAATGACCTGCTGGATCTGGAAGTTTTACATCACTGTAAGGACTTACCTATGGAGAGTAAGAGCCTATGTGGTACAATATGTCGTATCAATCGTGAATCTATACAGAAGCACTTCTCTGGAGCTTTTGAACACTGTCTCCAATGCAACCCAAAAATAACAAGGGACATGAACCTATCTGGGTCCCTTAATAGACTCACCAATGTGCTAGAGTCAGGTGACAACCGGGGTATTCGACCAAATACTGCATAGACCAATACCCTATACGAATCTCAATGGTGCGATGTTGTAGCTGAAGTCGAGCACATGAGACACAACCATATCGAGAGGCACTAAGGAGTCCTCTCAAGTGGTCCAAGGAACTCATTAATGAGGTTAATGAAACTAGGATACAGGGACCTTTGGGTCTATCCTCTGGAATAGATGTGTTATCATCAACAGAGGGAGACCTACAACTGACCAAGGCAATGGAGTTTCCTTTACCAGAAGTGCGAGGGAGATAACCAAATATGTGAGACAATATTGGGACTGACACACTGAATGGGGTAATAGGGGCAGGGAATCATGGGGGGTTTAAACTTTCTTTGTTCAGAGTACTATGGCAGGGCTGACCTGGCAGCAGATGAAACTGACTCAAGGGAGGGAGATCATAGCTGTTATACTGGGAATGTAATTGCAGATGGGGAATACTTAGGGTGGGGTAGATAATATGTTTGATATTCATGGGATCCAAGGAAGACGCATTGCAGAATACTCTAAACAAAGGCGACCCAAAGGGGGAATGCTGTCGAACTGTAAGATGTGGGGTGGTGTCTAAATACACCATTATGGTACGATCTGGTGGATTTTTAGCGATCCCAAGAAAGTAAATGCTTGATGGTGATTTCAATTTTAGAGAGTCTGAAAGCATGAAAAAGACTAGAAGCTAATGGTGCTGCCCCTAGTGCAGTGATACATAGGGGAAAACTAGACCAAATGAGGGCATATGGGTACAGAGCTAGCTCAACATACAATGTGTGATTCACATGGTGGTACTAAAATCGACGTGACTCCAGGAAATGGACCTGAGAATCAGTAGGGAGGGACGCAGTCTAGAAGGTCATTTATTGACCCAGGAACTTTTTGAAAAATGGTGACAGCTTCCTATTCCGGTATAGGATGATCCATACGTGACTGTGGAAAATTGGGGAGATACAGAGAGGCCTAGACTTCCAGGACAGGTCTAAGGACCTGATGGTATGATAGCATGGAGGTAGATAGATCATACATGCAACATATTTTGTACATGTGCAGATGTGGGACCGCACCCTCCAGTGGGCTACCAACAACACAATGGATGGGATCATATCTACCTACTCATATGCAAATGGTGCAAAAAAGTTCTACAATGGAATAACTACGACTAGACGTGAAGCGACTACTGGAGGGGGTCACCGACTCATGGAAAAAAAGATGCAAAACAAAAGAAAAAATTATGCTATAAGGGACTCGTTGTGGTTACATCAGGCATAGACTCTCTTGAGGTGGAGCTCGTTGCACGACTTATTCAAGACTCGATCGTCTGAGTCAGCGAAGAGGTATGCCCCCTTGCCGAGACGAAGGTTGTTTGCAAGGTGGGGTGACATAATCTGGTCTTTTATGGGAAGAAATGATTCCACACTATGGTTTAAAGGGAATGGGGTAAAACCGAAGGAGGTCTTATAGGTCTCTCTTCCATCACGTAAGTGGTGCCGGGATAGACTAGGTGGATCTTCCACGACCTACGAGACGCATTAGAGAAAATTTTAGGTCTAAAATGGGCCTCCTATGGAAAATGATAAAATAATAGTTAAAATAATAAAATAATAACTATTAATTTTGGAGGAAGAATGAAAAAAACTACTTTTTTGTTCGTATTTTCGACATATCTCCTTGTGTTTTTACTCAAATTCCGAGTGGGAGAGCTCGTCGGATGTGGAACTTAATTCCCCATCCAACGAGTACCCACACTGCATACTTTGGATGCACCCCGCTACCCCAAAAACAAGAAATTCCTAAAAAAATGTGATGATGACATCATCATCACCTTTTTTTAGGTATTTCTTATTTTTGGGGTAGCGTGGCCCGTAAAAAGTATGCAATGTGGGTACTCTTTGGATGTGGAATTAAACCCGCCTGAAATTTGAGTAAGAAAACAGGGAGATATGTCAAAAATACGAACAAAAAAAGTAGTTTTATTTTATGAAAAATATGTCAATTCAACCATTATGGTTGACTCATTTTATTGAAATTCTATTGGTTCTTGAATTCCAACTCACAAAATTTATTGTTGGCGTGTTTTCTTATAAGGCCCATTTTAGACCCCAAATTTCCTCTAATGGAAGGGAAACTGGTGCTAGAGATCATGTAAATGGAATTGGTTGTGGTTTTGGTTTCCTTGCCCCAAGTATCTATTGGAGGAAGAGGGGCAGGCCTCAAGATGGGAAGATCCTTTGATGGACTAGGAGGTGGGTACGACATTATCTTAATTGGTTGGACGGGAGTGAACACATCCTGGGGCCTGAGAGGTAGGGTAGGTGGTTCAAGGTACCACACAAGAACTCCCAGTGTGAAATCCTATAGGTTGCGGGTTGCCAAGACAGGCTTACTTATGATCCCAGGTGGTAGGAAAAGGAAAAGGAAAAGAATCATCTTGATCAGGAATGAACGCCAATGTTTCCCTAGTAACTGAGGTTGAGGTTGCGGCTGAGGTTGCGGCTTCAGATGGGGTTGAGGTTGCGGCTTCAGATGGGGTTGTGGCTGCGAATGGAGCTATGACCGTGGATGGAGCTGTGGTTGTGGTTGGTGTTGCGACTGTGGTTGGAGTTTAGGTGCAGTAGTGCTAGATGAGAGCATGCACAAATCTGCAGTCTCATTTAGTGCTAGTGGGGGGGGTAAGAACGGGAAAGAAGATATCATGGCCATATTGGTGAACAACCCAGGACATGCAGCCAACAATGAAGGAGTGGCTGCATTGTCAAAGGAAGTATCCACAGTGGGGATGACATTGGCTAGTGAGGTCAGCCCCTGTGGATCGTGGTAAGTTAGTTGATCCACCATAACAATCTTCCTATCATGAGGGAACATCATAAGGAAAAAAACAGTGGATGCCACAGCTCTCATGGCGTACATGTAAGTCCGTCCCAAGAGAAGGTTATAGTCCAACTACGCGTTGAACACCTCTATGTCAATCAACATAGTTTTATCGGCTAATGATATGGGGACATGTGGAAGGATGCCTTGGGATTTTGTGGGGTGGCCATCATAAGCGCGCAATGTGGTGGTTGAAAGTTGGAGGATGGGAGAACCGAGTTTCTTCCAAACCAATGTTGAAATGACACATGTCGATGCCCTGTCATCGATAATACATCGATGCATGACTAGATTTCATATTGATACTGGAATCTTGAAGGTGATAGTTGATGGAATCTTGGGCTCTCCATTGTCCAAATCGAAGGTAATCAATTTGGACTCGGAGGGATCTACGACACCGAGTGCGTCTAACAATGATTTCCACTGAGGTGGGCATATTTTTAGTACTTCTAGAGTGGACATGGTCGTTGGTGACTAGGCCAAGTCATCAATGATTCTATAGTGAACCATGGATCTAGCCGTGGTGTTGTTGGCAATCCGCCGCACAAGAAATTGTGGCCCTCGAATCGCCCCTTTAGGGGGTAAGTGAAGAGGTAGGTTAGTTGTGTTGGATGTGGACGTCGCTGATTGTTCAATAGTTTCAGTAGTGGATCTATACTGGTTCCACCCGGTCTGTAGGTTGATCTCTTCAATTGTCATGGCCAGCAGGTGATGGACACCTGTCTCTATAGGTGGGGGCACATCAGGAGCTGCAGGAGCCAGTGGGGGAAACGGTGCAGTTCCTACCAATCCTTGGAGAGGTAATGGGTTCTAGAGCACCATGGGTGGAGGTCCCAGTGGTGTTGGATTGGATTGATCTTGAACTGTCATATTGGTACCGTGCTGAACTTCGTTTTGAATGACCTCCTTAGCGCGACCCATGAAGGGGCATTCATGTATATAATGACTGTAGATGTCACATAGTCTATGTTTATGCCAGAAATTGTTTCCAAACTACGAGAAAACAAGCCAACATAATCTCAAATATTCAATCAAGCAAAACTAGGTTTTTAGGGTTTTTAAAGGTTTTCTGGTTGTGAAGTTTGGTGACAAGAGGGAATACATTCATAACCCAAATAAGAACTAAATCACAAGTAAAGAAAAACTGAGATGCATAACATAATAACCATGTATCCAACAGAAAATAACATTGAATTTTAACCACAAATGGCAAGCACTACAAGCATAAAAACTATAAACCAGCAATGAAATTACCAATTGTGTAGCTAAACAAGCTAGAAATGAAGCCAAAGAACAGACTGAAGGGTAAAATGGAGCATATATTTCATAATTAGTTCCTCAAATACACATGAGATTCAATTACTTAGCTTATCAACAAGTCACAAGACCTCCTCTAGTCAGCCGAAAGTCGAACCCTTAGTTCTCTTTGTGACCTCCCTAAATACTATCTTTCAAAATTCAGTTAGAGGCTAAACCCTAACTGCTTTTCAGCCTACTCATCAAAATAGTAATTACAAAAGTAAAATATTCTTCAAAACATAACAAGTAACTGATTTTGCTAACAATCCTCATAGATCTTTTGCAGCTTCTGTTAACAAATCTATCCCCTCTAAGGCTTGTGCCTTTCTCCTAGCTTTCAGCTGCTCTGCTTCCATCTCTGTCATTCTTCTAGTAAGCTCTTCATTTTGTTGTTGTATATCTCTAATGGTCTATTTTAACCCTGTAAATTGTAACTCTGTACTTCTTTTCCTTTTTAAGGCCTCTTTGGAGACTGCAATTAGTTCCTGATAGTGATTATTCACCTCTTATAGGTCTTCTCTGAGTCTCTTATTAGCCATAATCAAACCATCACTTGTCTCCTGAATATACTTTACTTGATGTTTATACTACTTTATAGTTCTCTGTAAATTTTCTTTCTCTAAGTCAAATGCCTTGTTTCCTGTTGTACTTTGCAGCTCATTAGGAAGCCATGGAATGTTAAGTATTCTAAAGATTTCCTCATCTTCAGGAAGCAGCTCTATAGAAGTATCATGAAAACTTAGGTTTTCTTGAGTCTTAGTTTCACCATGAATATTTTCATCAATCAACAGTTTGTTTTCTGAATGAGAAACCTCTATTTCATCTTTTTGTTGTTCTTTTAACATTTGACCTCGTATTTCCAAAAATAAATCAGACAGTTTGGTCTCAGTGAGGCTAGATTCTTCTTCTGATTTCAATGGTATTTTCCTTTTGCTACCACCCTTGCCAACATATAGCCTTTCATCAGAGGAAGAATTATCGATCATAGTTACCCCTTCTATATTCAATTTAGGGTTTAGTAATTTCTTCATGTTTAGCCTTAGTTTGTTTTTGGGTCTAGTCTTTGGTCTCCAGCCTGGAGCAAGTTCTCCTACCATTTTTAAAGTTTTGCCTTGATGGATGACAGAGGAAAATTCCTTTACTTTAAGCTTCTTTTTCTTTGGTACTGCTATCCTATCCTCCTGACTGTAAAACTCCTTTTTTGTGCCAATCCTAGTTTTATCAATGACAGTAAGCTTATCCTCCTCCAACAAGTATGTTTCATCTTCAGACAAGACTGTAATTGGACTTTTCTTTTGGACTTTAGTATTTTCTTCATCTCCTGAAACCGTCTCTGTAAGTACAATATTTGCATCAACGAATGTTTCTGCTGGTGCATCATTCTGAACAGATGGAGTCTCCTTGTGAATAAATTGCAAATTTTTGTTCTCACTGTCATCTGGATGCTACTTAGATTCACAATCTTCTTTTGCAGGTTTTGCAACTTCCTCTAATTTGACACATTCTTCATCTTCAACCTTCACTTTTTGTCTTAATTTTCTGATCAAGGTTTGTCCTTTATCAGCTTGCTTTCTGGTAGACTGTCCTTCTTGGCTATTTTGGAACCTCGACCAAAAAAGAAAGTATTCCCAAGTCTTTCGTTCTTTCTGCAGAACACTGTTGATAATAATTTTGATAAGTCCATGGTGAAAGATGGACTGTATAGTATGGTCTTGGTGTTCTTTGATTCTACTAGACATCTTCTGTAGGCTCTTTAGCAGGAAGAAAGGCAGATTCATCTTTGATTCTCCACTAAGGTGTTGAAGGAACCTGAAATGGTACTTGAAAATGAAGGCATACCTTCTTTCACATGTAATGTAACTTTGTAAAACCTTGATAGGTTCTACCCATTCAACTCTGAATTTATTGATGGGCACTCCCTTGCCCCAATCTGGAACAATACCAGGCAATAGATACCTTTGTGCATTGAAAGTAAATGGAACTTTCTTAACCCAAAGTTCTCCTTCATTTTTAACCCCTGTTGCTTCAGCCACCAAAACTGTAGTCAATTTGAACTTCAAAGTATCAAAGGATACAATATATTTGTCATAACATTGAGCAAACTTGTGAGAGACATCAGTGCTATATCCATCAATATTTTTTAAAAAGATCAACCATCCAGCATTTTCAAACAGTTCAACACATCCTGGAAATTTGTCTATCCAATTGAGATCAGTGGGCTTAGCCCTATTAGTCTTCCCACTCCTCTTCATCTTCTATGTGGTTTTCATAACCTGTTAGTAACTTCACAGCCTATTTTCTTCAAGTTTGCACAGTCTTTGCAGTCAATTTTCCTTTGAACTCTCACAGGATGTTTATCTTCAATTTTACACAGTCTATTCTATCACCAATTCAGGAAATGCTTTGTGCCAAGTTTAAATAATTTGGGTAAAACTCAGAACCAGAAATCTCTAATAGTGTTGTTATGAAATTTACTAACTCAAACGATGCCTATTTAGACATTTGGACTAATATCTCATCATTAAAAGTTTGTTGAGTAAGTAAATTCATGTCTTCCTCTAACAGTTTGACATCATAAGGCTTACCAGAAAAGACCCCAATTTTAAAAGGTCATGACCAAGGTCAGGCGAGATACCTCATTTAAATCTTAATGTGGGTGTTAGAAGTTGATTCCTGGACTGGCTAGATGTCAAAATTAACGCTCCAGGTGTCTTCAACTCTCCAGCTCACTTCTAACTGTCACACTGGGAAACCCTAATTCTTCCTTCAACTGCCAAATTCCTGATTTTTTAGCAATGTGTCTCCACCCCGATGTCCACCAGCTTCATAATATTTAGTTTGAGAACCTCTTCCCGAAAATATTGCCTTGTTCCACTCGCTGTCTTGATTTGCCATGCATTTGCATCAAACTGTCACGATCTCTCTCACATGATGACGAAACACCTATTTGCATGATTAGCTTGGCAAGACATGTATCATACCTGCTAATTGATGTGATTAATTTCCTTAGGAATGAAATCATTGAAAAAATTAGAGCGAAAAAATGACCAATTGGACACTCGCGACTTTCTTGTAGCGCGCCAGTGCATTATTTTCGCTCTTGTGCTACAAGAAAGTTCAAAAATATAATTTGCGTTATTTGATCACTAATCCAACTTTAAAACTAAGTTTATATGATTAAACCTTGATTTTATTGTTATTCATGAAACCATTAATCAAATTATACTCTATAGAACCCTTCAAAACATAGGAAAAAACAAAAATGATGAAAACCTAAAGGCATAAACTCAAAATTGAGCTCTAAACCAAAATTTCCTAGAAGTAAGCAAATTAGCAAGCTTCAAAAACACAAACAAAATATAAAACTAAATAAAACAAATTCATGACTTAACATCTGGCTCCTGCTGCGGGATGAAGTCCTCCTTGTGAGGCTTCAAGAACCTATAGACCAGTGCCTTCTTTTCTGCTACCTACTAGTCTGCAAAATTTCCATTGGGCTATGGAGTCGTTATTGTGTTTTACTCACACTGGTATATACAATGAAAAATTAAAATTCCGCTCAAAAACTGTAGAAATGCTTGAGGAATCGTCCATTGACTGGACTTGACAATTCCTCACCCTCCAAAGACTGCAGGACAAAAGTGTTATTTTCCAAAATCTTAGACACTAGGAAAGGGCCAAACCAGAGATTATCAAATTTTCCATGTTTCCATTTTTTCTCTTTCTTGGCATCCCACCTTAGAACCATATCACCAATCGAGAAAGTGTTATCTTTGATTTTCCTGTCAAATCTGTTTTTAATCTTCAATCTGTATAATTGTTCCTTTTCTTCCACTTTTTCCCTATTCTGCTGCAACTCTATCATCTCATAAATCCTTCTCTACCTGTCATTAGGTTCTTCCTGACAATTCTGAAGAAACTTCATCACTGGGATGCCCAACTGAACAGGAAAAACTGCATCTATACCATACACTAATTGGAAAGGAGAAGTTCCAATTGCTTGTTTGACTGTTATTCTATCAGCCCATAATGCATACTTCAGCATAGAATCCCATGATCTCTTATTATGCTTTAGCAACTTTATGATACTCTAAATGATGTTTTTATTTGAGGACTCAGCTAAACCATTACCTTGGGGATAGTAAGGAGTTGAATGTTTCAGCAAGATACCATTCTTTTCACAAAATGCTTCCATTGCTTTAGACTTAAAATCCTTTGCATTATCTATTACTATTTTCTGAGGACACCCAAACCTACTGAGGATATTTTCTTCAATAAATTCCATAATCACTTTATCTATGGCATTCCTAGTAGGGATAGCTTCCACCCATTTGGTAAAGAAGTCTGTTGTAGTTAGAATCCACCTGTGTTGTCCTGAGGAAGATGGACTTATCTCTCCTATAAAGTCCAAACCCCATTGCTGGAAAGGAGCACTTACTGCAATAGGTTTTAGGGGCAATGACAGCAATTTTTGTTTGCCAGCAAACTTCTAGCAAGGGATACAGGCTCTTAACTGCTGATATACATATGCAAACAAAGAGGGCCAATAATACCTAGCTCTCAAGATCTTGTATGCTGTCGCCTTCCAGTATTTGTGACCTCCACAAGCACCCTCATGAGATTCAGAAATCACTCCTTCAATTTCAAATTTATCCAAGCATCTAAGTAGAATACCTCTTGGGTCCTTCCAGAATAACTGCTCTTCTACTAAAAAATACTTAGTATTTCTTAGCTTCAAATATCAAGCAGCTTTTCTATCTAAATGCTCAAGACATTGCAAATACAATAGAAAATACACAATGTCTTCATACCATATGGATGCTGAATAATAGTCCATAATATTTTCTTTTTCCAACATTGCTTGATCTTCTTCCTGAGCTAGCTCTTCGGCCATCACATGCAATCCCAAAGCTTGGCAATTTGATTCAGCCAACAGCTTGGCTAAACCCTATCCCTTGACTAGTTTGGTAGGTCTGATATCTACATCATACTCCATGATTTTAGCAATCCACCTGCCTCTTTTCCCCTCACTGTCAGGATGTGTCAAAACATCCTTTACAGCAGCATTAGGCACATATGAAATAACTTTAGAATGCAAAACATAGAATTTGAAATACTTTAAAGCTTTCACCAAAGCATAGGCCTGTTTTTCTAAGATACTGTATTTTAATTCAGAATCTCTCAGGGTTTTGCTGAAGAATGCAATAGGTTGCTCCAGACCATCCTTATTCTTTTGCAACAAAACAATTGCTAGTGTATCCTCAGATGCAAATGAAAATGTTAGAAATTCTCTAGTGAAATCTAAACTTACTAATACAGGGGCTTCAGTAAGATCCATTTTTATTTTTTCAAATGCATTCTTTGCTTCAGTGGTCCACTTGACTTCTTGATCCTTTTTTAGCATGGTTTTAATCTACTTGATAGTCTCAGCAAAGTTTGGTATAAACCAACGCAGAAAGTTGATTTTACCAATGAAAGATTGGACATCCTTTTTACTCCTAGGTAAACTTATTTTCAATATAGCTTTCACCCTTTCAGGGTCAATCCTTATACCATCAGCAAAAACTAAATGACCAAGTAATTTACCTTCCTGTACAGCAAAGTGTGACTTCTTTGGATTCAAATACAAACCAAATTTTCTTCATTTTAAGAAAGTTTCTTTTAACTGCTTTATATGTTCATCGTCTGATTGTGAAAAAAAAGTAATATCATCTAAGTAAATTACCACAAACTTGTCCTTTTCTTCAACAAAAGCTATATCCATAGCCCTCTGAAAAGTGGCTCCAGCGTTCATTAGACCAAAAGGCATCTTATCATACATGAAAGTTCCCCGGGGAGTGGTAAAACCTATTTTCTCCTTATCATCAGGATGCATAGAAATCTGATTGTACCCTGAGAAACCATCAACCATAGAGATCCTCTGTGCCCTGACCACTTTCTGCAATATTTGCTCAATTTTAGGCAGAGGATAATTATCCTTTAGTGAAGATTTGTTCAAATTTCTAAAGTCGACACACAGTCTGATTTCTCCATTATTTTTCCTAACAGGAACTAGATTAGCCACCCATGAAGAGTACCTGAGGGGCACTATGATCTTGGCATCCAATAACTTCTTCACTTCTTTTTCAATAACAGGAAACAAGGCTGGATTAATCCTCCTTAATTTCTGACGAAAAGGTTTAACATTCGGTTTTAAAGGGACTTTATGTTGTATAATTCCAGTATCATACATTCTCAATTCTTCATAAGACCAAGCAAAGACATCAACATGTTCCTTTAACAATTTTATGTACATGTTTCTCTGTTCAGCTGTAAGTGCTTTCAAAAATTTTACCATTCTAGGATGTTCTGCAGAGCCAATGTTACAATCCACCACATTCTCTTCTGAGGACTGTACAATAGGTTTTAAGAGTGTATCATCTTTCGAAAATATCCTTTCTAAAGGTACCAAACTTTTTGGGATGAAATTACTTTTTAATTCAATGATTTTATGTCCAGCTATCTCATTTTCAGCAATCTCTTCCACATCTCCATTCTCTTCATCTTCTTCTTGATCAATCAGGGAATTAGAAAACTCATGTGTAAGCTCCAAAAACCTTTTAAGTTCAATGTCATCTTCAAACACTCTCCACTGCTTTACATTATCAGGTATAGATGGTCTGTACCTAACTTCGATGGGATACCTCAACTGTGTAGTTTTGGGGATTCTAAAGTGTGTAGCAGCTAAAGCCAATGAATCTGCAGTCTGGTTATGATATCTTGGGATCTAGGTAATGTTAAAAGCTATGAAATAATTCTCAATCATGTCCCATACCTCATTTCAATAGACTTTCAGCAAATCCTGTTTCACTTGATAGTTGTTCTTCACCTACTGAACAACTAATTCGGAGTCGCCATATGCAAAAATATGTTGAATGCCTAAATCCCTGGCAGCTTTTAATCCTAACAGCAAAGCTTCATATTCAGCAGTGTTGTTTGTAGTAATGAATTCTAATTTGTACATCAGCTTTACTGTTTCACCTCCAGGGGATATGAGAAGAACCCCTGCTCCATCACCCTCTTTGCAAGATGATCCATCAAAGTATAATTGCCAAAGCTCATCCGCCTGTTCCTTACTGCATTTAACTGGCTGGTCCTTTTCAACCTATAACAAACCAGCAGTATTGTCATCATCACCAAAATGTAACATGTAAGTACCCAGATCCTTATAAATAGCATACAGAGGATGGTTGGTAGGGTTCTTGTCATCTGTTACAATATAGGAAAACTGAAGCTCTCTGTACAGCCTTCTATTTTCTCCTCCAAACACAGGAATAGTAGCATATGATAAATCCATTTGTAAGGTTCCACCGACTTTCTTTGCCCGGGATCTAGAGAGAAGTAACCCAAATTTAGGTTTAATACCAGCTACCACTACATCCATGATTACATTTTTCATGGGTAATTGGTACAAACTGACAACCATGTCCTTAATTACCCCTAAACACTTCACAGCTTGTGAATCAAATGCATAAAGATCGTGATAGGGTTTGGTTATACTCAGACCTAAAGCCTCCATAACAACCTTAGGCATTAAATTGTGTGATGCTCCTGAATCTAACAAACAATTATGTATCATTTGTTCATGGACTATCAAAGTAATGTAAAATGGAGGTGAAGCACCTGCTTCATTCTCAGTTTTTTCAGCCAAGGCTGATCCAATAAAAATCTTAGGATTTTCTTCTTGCAAATTCACTGTATCAGAAATAGGCTGATTGTTTGCTGAATTAATCATTTTAAGATCTGATTCTTTATAAGAAGGATTTTTCATTAGTTCAGTTAAATGCATAGCAATCTTTAACTTGCCTAATTCATTTTCCAGGCTGAAATTTTGCACAGTTTTATTTACCTCTTCAACCTCCATGTTCTTCCTTTATTTTTCTGGAATATGTTTTTTCTCTGACATAGGATCAGATTGCTGCTTAGCAGGAACAACTACCTTCTTCTTTGGGATTTGTACTACTTGTTTTGGACCTGACCTCAGATTCACAATCTTCTTGAGTTCATTTTGATAGACATCAGCAGTTACTGCAGTCATTTTCAGACTCAAATCATCCTCTATTTCAAACATATCAGCATCATAACATTCTGCGTTTAAAAACTCCTCTTCGGTGACAAAACCCTCAGACAATCTTTCTCCAAAATGGTTCATATCCTGATCCGTGTCTTCAAATAGCACGTATTCATCAACAACATTGTTCTGAAGAGGTGGTGGTACTCTTTAGTCCTCAGTTTCTCTCCTTTCTCGCTGAATATCATTATTCCTTCGCTCTCTAGGTATGAAACGAGGAGCAAATTGTCTTCTGAATTGGTTCTTATTGTTAGGGTTTCTTTCACCTTCTTGAACAGGATTGCTAGAATTTTTCTCTAGTTCTAATTTGTTTAATTTTGCAGTCAAAATCTTCACTAAATTGGCCATCTCATCAATTTTTCCTTCTGCAGAATGAGAAGTTGAACCTCCTGGAACTGCTTCTTTCTTTCCTTTCCTGTCATACATCTGTTGAGCTGTTTCCTTCTTCAATCTATTGGAAGTCAATATGTTAGAATCCACCTCCAATGCTGCATCCTACATATTCAGTAAAGAAACAGGTCTTCTTTCTCTTAGTAGTAAGGAAAATTCATGGTCGAAAGCATTTGCATATGTAATTTTTGCAGATGTTTCTAAAGGCTTTATCTCTGCAGTAATTCTGCTGTACATTTTGTTAAATCTCTTTGAAAATTCTGCAATAGTTTCATCCTTTTTTCTTCTAAGGGCTCCAAACTCAGTTATGTAATAAGTATGGTCTTTGATGTCACCCCATTGTCTCATGAAGAGGTCCTGAAGCTCTTCAATGATGGTGATAGAGTTAGCAGGTAGCTCCCTAAACCATTTTCTGACATCTCCATCAAGGCTCTGCACAAACATTCTCATCCATATGTCCTTGGCTTCAATGTTTTGGTTATCATCATAGCTAAGAAAAGATTCGTAGTGTTCTTCAGCTGTAGTTTAACCCTGTCCATTAAACCTAGGCAAATATTTCTGACAGTCATCTCTGGGCAGTGCATTCAAAGGATGAGGCAAAACTAATGGTGTGTATCTGGTTGCAACCATTCGGTCCATCATGTCTATAGGTTGATTTTGGGCTACCATTTTATGGCTGATTGACTTTGGTGATACAGAGATTTGGCTGGAACTTGACTGAAAATGGGTTTTACCTACTTTCAAATGAAATAGAGGTATCTTACAAGGAGATACTATTTTAGCTTTTCTGAAAGATTGAGGATCAGTGAAAACTTGGAAGTTACTGACAGGAATTATAGGCTTTAACCAAGGTGAAGTTTCTTCTTCTTTTCTCGAAATAGATGAAGGTGTTGAACCATCCAACTGGTCAGGGTCACATAGGGATGGCAATGACTAAGACCTTCCGATCTTCCTTGTTCTCTTCAATATCTTTTCAGGGTCTAAAACACCCAGCTGCAAAGGTGAAATAGGTCTGTTTCTAGTTCTAATTCCCCTAGTAGCCACTGTGACAAACTGGTGAAAAGTAGTCTATAAGATATGTTGGTTTAATTTCACCTCTTAAAACCAATGAAATGATAAGTATCCCAGAGAAAAATCTTTTTTCAACTTCATTCCCCGGCAACGGCACCAAAGATGTTTATGCCAGAAATTGTTTCCAAAATACGAGAAAACAAGCCAACATAATCTCAAATATTCAATCAAACAAAACTAGGTTTTTAGCGTTTTTAAAGGTTTTTAAAGTTTTTCTTGAGTCTCAATTTCACCAGGAACGTTTTCATCAATAAACAGTTTTTTTTTCTGAATGAGAAAGCTCTATTTCATCTTTTTGTTGTTCTTTTAACATTTGACCTCGTATTTCCAAAAATACATCAGACAGTTTGGTCTCAGTGAGGCTAGATTCTTCTTCTAATTTCAATGGTTTTTTTCCTTTTGCTATCACCCTTACCAACATCCAGCCTTTCATCAGAGGAAGAATTATCGATCACAGTTACCCCTTCTGTATTCAATTTAGGGTTTAGTAATTTCTTCATGTTTAGCCTTAGTTTGTTTCTGGGTCTAGTCTTTGGTCTCTAGCTTGGAGCAAGTTCTCCTACCATTTTTAAAGTTTTTCCTTGATAGATGACAGAGGCAAATTCCTTTACTTTAAGCTTATTTTTCTTTGGTACTGCTATCCTATCCTCCTGACTGTAAAACTCCTTTTTTGTGCCAATCCTAGTTTTATCAATGACAGTAAGCTTATCCTTCTCCAACAAGTATGTTTCATCTTCAGACAAGACTGTAATTGGACTTTTCTTTTGGACTTTAGTATTTTCTTCATCACCTGAAACCTTCTCTGTAAGTACAATTTTTTCATCAACTAATGTTTCTACTGGTGCATCATTCTGAACAGACTGCGTCTCCTTGTGAATAAATTGCAATTTTTTGTTCTCACTGTCATCTAGATGCTGCTTAGATTCACAATCTTCTTTTGCAGGTTCTGCAACTTCCTCTAATTTGACACATTATTCATCTTCAACCTTCACTTTTTGTCTTAATTTTCTGATCAAGGTTTGTCCTTTATCAACTTGCTTTCTAGTAGACTATCCTTCTTGGCTATTTTGGAACCCCGACCAAAAAAGAAAGTATTCCCAAGTCTTTCCTTCTTTCTACAGAACACTGTTAATAATAAGTTTGATAAGTCCATGGTGAAAGATGGACTGTATAGTATGGTCTTGGTGTTCTTTGATTCTGCTAGACATCTTCTGTAGGCTCTTTAGCAGGAAGAAAGGCAGATTCATCTTTGATTCTCCACTAAGGTGTTGAAGGAAACTAAAATGGTACTTGAAAACGAAGGCATACCTTCCTTCACATGTAATGTAACTTTGTAAAACCTTGATAGGTTCTACCCATTCAGCTCTGAAGTTATGGATGGGAACTCCCTTGCCCCAATCTAGAATAATACCAGGCAATAGATACCTTTATGCATTGAAAGTAAATGGCACTTTCTTAAACCAAATTTCTCCTTCATTTTTAACCCCTGTTGCTTCAGCCACCAAATATGTAGTCAATTTGAACTTCAAAGTATCAAAGGATACAATATCTTTGTCATAACATTGAGCAAACTTGTGAGAGACTTCAGCATTATATCCATCAATCTTTTTAAAAAAATCAACCATCCAGCATTTTCAAACAATTCAGCACATCCTGGAAATTTTTCTATCCAACTGAGATCAGTGGGATGAGCCCTATTAGTCTTCCCACTCCTCTTCATCTTCTATGTGGTTTTCATAACCTGTTAGTAACTTCATAGCCTATTTTGTTCAAGTTTGCACAGTCTTGGTAGTCAATTTTCCTTTGAACTCTCACAGGCTGTTTATCTTCAATTTTACACAGTCTATTCTATCACCAATTCAGGAAATGCTTTGTGCGAAGTTTAAATAATTTGGGTTAAACTCAAAACCAAAAATCTCTAACAATGTTTTTCTAAAGTTTAATAACTCAAACGATGCCTATTTAGACATTTGGACTAATATCTCATCATTAAAAGTTTGTTGAGTAAGTAAATTCATGTCTTCCTCTAACAATTTGACATCATAAGGCTTAGCAAAAAAAACCCCAATTTTAACAGGTCATGACCAAGGTCACGCGAGATACCTCATTCAAAGCTTAATGCGGGTGTTAGAAGTTGATTCCTGGACTGGCTACATGTCGAATTTAATGCTCTAGGTGTCTTCAACTCTCCAGCTCACTTCTAACTATCACGGTGGGAAACCCTAATTATTCCTTCAACTACCAAATTCCCAATTTTTTAGCAATGTGTCTCCACCCTGGTGTCCACCAGCTTCGTAATATTCAGTTTGAGAAACCTCTTCCCGAAAATCTTGCCTCGTTCCACTCTTTGTCTTGATTTGCCATGCATTTGCATCAAACTGTCACGATCTCTCTCACACGATGAGCAAACACCTGTTTACATGATTAGCCTGGCAAGACATGTATCATATCTGCTAATTGATGTGATTAATCGCCTTAGGAATGAAATCATTGAAAAAATTAGAGCGAAAAATGACTAATTGGACACTCACGACTTTCTTGTAGCGCGCCAGTGCATTATTTTCTCTCTTGCGCTACAAGAAAGTTCAAAAATATAATTAGTGTTATTTGATCACTAATCCAACTTTAAAACTAAGTTTATATGATTAAACCTTGATCTTAGTGTTATTCATGAAACCATTAATCAAAATATACTCTATAGAACCCTTCAAAACATAGGAAAAAACAAAAATGATGAAAACCTAAAGGCATAAACTCAAAATTGAGCTCTAAACCAAAATTTCCTAGAAGTAAGCAAATTAGCAAGCTTCAAAAACACAAACAAAATATAAAACTAAAGAAAAAAAATTCATGACTTAACAGTCTACATGGCTGGTTGGCCCGTAAAGGAGCGTTTTGTCTAGGTGGGTTGGGTTTTTGGGGGTTTTGGGATGGAGGATTAGCGCCGGTGTTATTGGGAGGATTTGGTTGTTGGACGCCTCCTTGTGGTTGGTTGTTCCCCTAGTTCTTGGCTCGGTTTTCTTTTCCTTTCCCTTATTGGTTATTGGGGGCAGGTTGGTTGGGACGATTTTGTTGGGAAAAAACTTGTCTCGTGGGCATGGGGGAGCTAGAGAAGGGGTTGGAGCCAGCTGCATGGGTGGCGTATAGTATGTCAGAGGAGCTGGAGGGGCTGCAAATCCAGTCATCTATCTTGGATATGGTTGAGCCGACCAAGTCAGTGCATCAGTTTGTTGAGCCGGCACAAGTTTCACATAAGAGGTCATGGCTCTGGAATGGGACATCATCCTGGAATAGTTAGGTAGCAGGTGAGTTTGCGCAACACTAGGGTAATTTCTTGCGTGCGATGGCATATTGGTAGGTGCCACATAATACGACTGGTGTTGGGAGATGGAGCCTATGATGTCGTCCGCAACATGGGATGACCCCGATGCATCGTGATGGGAAGTACCGGAACGAGGAGCGTCAGTAAGAATGGTGTATAGGTATCCTGACTGAGCATAAATTAAATAAAATTATTGTGCCTTCAATATGGCCTCTTCCTCAGACTAGGGGTGCTCGAAGGTGACGTCCTTGGCTATGGGTGCTAGCAAGGTCTTTAAAAACCAATCAAGGAAGATCCTGTCTTCTAGCTAAATATTACACAAGCTCTGACGTCACCGCCATTTGTGGATGTGATCGGTTATGTGAGTTATCATATTTTGGTGGCAATATAGGAGTATCTCCATGCCCTCGTCATAGCAGATGGGGAGTTGGAAATACTGTAGGAACATGAAGGCTAAATAGTTGAAGCTCGAGTAGGCAGCTTGCGGAAGCTCAATGTACCACTTGGCTGTGACGCCTATGAGGGTGCACTGGAACAACCTGAGTCTGGTTGAATCATCCATAATGTTGTTTGATGAGTACCATAGATGAAATGTCATGATGTGGTTTTAGGGGCACTCCCCTAGCTTTCCTTCAAAATTTGGAATGTCTGAGGGGAGTTTGGTTGGAATGGGAGGCCAATGGGCTTGATGACATATTGGGTCGTTGGTCAACTTGGCTAGATCAGACAAGTTTAGGCAAGCCATGACTGGGAGGTTAGACCTAGGACTGGTGTGAGGGGGGCTGGCAATGGTGCTGGAATTTGCAGGAGCGTTGTGTCCCTGCGTGACTAGGGGTAGCTGAAACTGACTTCCCGCAATGGGGATAGTAGAAACAGTAGTGGAAGGGTCACTGCCCCCAGGCACGAAAGGTGGTAGTGTGGGAATCGCAGAAGCTGGTATAGGGCTGCCACTATTGGGTAGCGGACTGATCACAGTATGCCCAATGGTATTGGGACTACCAATCAGAATTTTTGTCGTGATCGTGGGTAGGGATGTAGGTCAACTTCCAATCAACCCTCCAGAGAAGGGATCTAGGTTTGTGCCAGCCATGGGGCTAGATGGTGTAGTATGCAGGTTTGGATCATATTGGTATGAATCTGAGTCAAATTCAAAGGTTGTGTGGCCTTCTGACGATGAAGAAGGTTGTTGATAATGGTCTCGACGTTGTTGGTTTAATGGTCCAAACTGAGGGGACTCCCCCTTAAGCTGACAGGAGGAACATGGTGGATCAATGGTGTCTTTCTAGTGAATCATTAGTGTAACCAGTAATGAAGATCTGGACCTCAGTTTAATGGCTTCCCAGTGGCTTGCAGGTGGTCACTCGGCCACCAAGACTGTTGGAAGATAGTGCTTGGCTTTTTCCTCACAGGATTTACTAGTCAATCGGCAGGGTTCGTTGGCCCATTTCGTTTGGAAATTCCTCTCGTTGGCCAACTACTGTAGGGTTCCCATGGTACTCCTCACAATGTGTTTTAGGGCATAGCCCAAGCACTTCCCACGGTTAAGGAAATCAGGGACTTATGTCCTTAAACTGCAAAATTTGACTTAAAATAGATCAGTTAATTTTAGAGGTTTCTCAACGTCATGAACCGAGTTTGGTTGACTTAAATGGTGTGGTTATGTGTAATTTAAGTGTGTGAGTTCTGTTTATTTTAATACCATTTTTTGCAATCATGTGGTCAGCAAATGTTTTTGGTCTTTCTGTGTAGATCTAACAATGGCAAACCTGTAATATGTAAAATCAGTAAAACTAAATAGAACTAAAAATGTAACTTTTAAACTGAACAAATTTAAAGTTGTAACGTGTCTAGCATGTTCTTGTATTCCTCTTAGGCGAAGAAAGATTGTTGGGATCTCATCGAAGTGGGAACAAGCCCACCCATAGATCATACAAGTCACTCTTCAAATGCAAGGTTTCTCAACAGGGAGGACGCGAACGCCATGAAATCGCCCATGGACTCCACCCCCTCTAGCTTCCAAGACACTTGTTTTTAGTGGTTTAGAGCAATAATAAGAACAGGTGCCTATTACTACGCTTGCTCAACCCTCTGTTGTATCTGAGAATACCCCGGAGGGTGATGACTGAGTAGAGGAGGAAAGGCTGGGCAAGGAGGTTACTTTCCACTCATTTTTTAGATTGAAATAATAAAAAGAACTTGCAGAAATTTAACCAGGTATTAGACAGATTTGCATTTGTAAACAGCTAACCATATACACAACCGAATGTAAAAAATACATGCAGAAAGCACAGATCACTTATGGATGCTGGACAATGGCGACTGAGCCACATAGACAATCCGAATAGCAGCGACATGAAGCCCGAGAGTCAAGTCTCCCTTATCGGGTCCAAACAGGTGAGGGGGTCACTCTTGTCAGCTTGAAATAGGTGAGGGGGTCACTCCTTTTGGCATGAAATAGGTGATTGAGCCTACAAAGGCATGTCGCTCCTATCGGGGCCAATATGGCAAGGAGGTTTCCCCTTTAGGCCTAAAATAAGCAAGGGGATCGCTCCTTTCAGCCTGGAATAGGACGCTAAGCCTGTAAACAAGAAAAATTAAAATCAGAACCAAGAACGGCTGACAGTAAATAGTACTGTAGTTGAATAGGCTCGGGTCGGCCTCAAGAGGGCTCGACCAGTAACAAAAATGGAAGAAAACTTGAATGAAAACTACTAATCCACTATTCAAAAAATCAACAAAAAATATTAAACCCCAGGGATACTGTGGGATCAACCCGACGGAGTCACCAAACTGTAGCTGGGAAAAATCCTTGGCCACGTGCAGAAGAACCTCCCTTCCTTCTATAGGATGAAAGGGTAGATTATGTGGATGGATAAATACCTACAACAAACTATTAGAGGTAAAAAAAGAAAAAAAATGCAACAAAAATGTCATAAATAACAACATATACATCTAAATAACCTATGGACTAACAGAACAAAAGCAACGGGACCATATACCTTCCAGTTGGATTTAAAATGGGGCCACCATGCCCAGACTCAAGAAGTTACCTCTCCACAAAGTTGGATGGTGTGGAGTGAGACTCAACAGATAGGAGGTTTAGCTAATGGAGGAGATGAAGTCAAGGGAGTGAGTGGCTTGAGAATGACGGTTTATCAAGGCACTCATGCAGGCATAATAATGGTAGGAAGAAATGGACAAGAGTTGATAGTGACCCCTGCCCTCTTCTTTATAGATTTTTCTCTTATTTTAGGGTTTTTAGCCCTTGGTCAGGTTTTTAAGCCCTTTTTGCCTCTTTCTTAGCTCCCTTTGGGGTTTTTAGGCCCTTTTAGGGATTTTAGCCTCTTTTTTAGGGCTTTAGACCCTTTGTGAGCTATTTTGGATCTTTTGTGGGTTTTTAAGCCCCTTTTTATATTATTTGAGACTTTGGGGGGAAATCATAGGTTAAACAAGGATGTGGGGCTCAACAAGGGTTAGGAAATGGATGTCTTCATGTGGTGCAGGCCATACAGAGCAAGTTGGGTAATTTTTTGGGTTAACAATGACAAAGATGGTGATGGTTATGAAGATGATGAATATGACATTGATGATGAGGATGATGATGTTGACGATGATGAGAATGAGGATAGTGATGATGATGGTGATGATTATGATGATTAGTTTGAAAGGTCTACATCTCAAATATGAGTTCATAAATCCAATGTGAGGTAATAATGTCAAATCATGATTCCGAATGTTCGTCGCTATAGCAATGTTATGGACTATATGGATACAACCCTTGAGATTTATAATACCTAATATAAACCTATGCTACCCTTGAGATTTATAATCCCTAATATAAACCTATATGCATACAACCCCTTATATTTATAAACCCTTTAAAACACTACACCTATGACCTTTAACACTAAATCTGAATCCCTATAACCTCTATAATAAAAACTTATTTCCTCTTATAACCCCACTAACATCTAAACATTATAACCTTAAATATTTAATCCCTATAAAATGTAACTTAAAAATATGATTACATCTAACTCCTAAGATATCTAATTCATAACATATCACAAAATATCTATAACCCTTAAAATTATTTTTAAACACTTTTTAACTCCTAAACCTTATCAAAATTAACATATAACACCTCTATCCCATATAGCTTCAGATAATTAACCCCTAATTGATAACACATATTCCCTAAATTTTCATTCTAAAAGCATCATTCAAATGAGTTTTATGATTCCATTCATTCATATGAAGAGAACGTTGCCGCGAGGAGTAGACCTTGAAGTTTTTCTAGAGCACCCACATTTTCTGGTATACAAATAGCACGGTGTCACAAGGAGTAGACAATGAGGTTTTTCCATAGCACCCACATTCTCTGTTATATAGAGAGCATAGTGCCGCAAGGAGTAGACCGGGAGGTATTTCCAAAGAACCCACATCCTCTGGTATACCACGAGAACAGTACCACGAGGAGTAGACCCTGAGGCATTTCCAAAGCACCCACATTCTCTTTTGGCAAGTTCTATCTCTATAGGGGTTTGTCATGATATGAAAGAGTTGGTCACGAAGAGCACAGTGTGAGGAGAAAATACCCTAAGGGATTTTGAGAGAAGACTATGAGGATCAGAGGAGACTGACAGAGACAAAAAAAGGAGCACAATGTCTTCGGTAATCCCTTCCCTCTTCCTCCATTTTGCAAGAAATTTTACCCAAATCACTGAGATAGTCAAGTCCCAGGTTTCACTGCATTGAAGTCTAAGATATCCAATTGATGACAAGATGAGAATCCATGAAAATTTGTACAACCCTACATCCTTGCTCCACTACTAATTTAACTGGCATAAATATTAGAACAATATTAAATTTTCCTTCATCTCTATGTGCATTGCTTGAGCGGTAGTGGTTTTGTATCTTCATGAGCAGAATATGAACCTTGTTAAACCCTCCATCAATTTGACCCAACACGCTAGTGTATGATGATCTAGCATGGATATCTGGAGAGTATCTATCTATGCTAGAATATCTATTTCTATTGAGGTAGACCCTATATAACCTACCCATCCTATAACATGCCCTTTATACAATCCTACCATATGATTATTAATAGCAAAAACAACCGCACCATAGGTACCTCAATGAGTGCCATACTTAGTGTAAATATCCTTTGCACTAATGTCTTTTGCAAAAATCACATCCCAAAATTCTTTTCTAAACCTAGGTAACACTAACGTTGTGTGCATGGTGTTCTGGGCTATAGGGTAGGGGTTATCCAACCACAAGAATCTGTCATGGCATCTACTCAATAAAAAATAGCTTACTGGTAAAAAGAAAAAAACCAACCTCTAGATTGTTCTATGAGCCATGAAAACGACAATAAGAGACAAACAACATGGACTTTGAAAATGAAACTTTGCATAAATCTAGAAAAAACAATAGTTAAGAGGGTGGAATTTGAATAAAAACCTGGTATTTGAGAATATCAACACCATAGGAAGATAGCAATTGATCTGTGCTCCAATAATTATTTTTTGGATGGTGATGACAACAATGATTTGGCCCTCTTAAAACTAGTTGTTGATGATAGTAAACCCCTTACCTCTTGTTTCCCAACAGCTGCAAAGAGGATTATAACGTATAGCCAGGAAAATAATTACATTATAACACACAGTATTAGCGGACCTAATCTTTGCCAATTTTATTAGTATCAATAAGTATTAAGATTTAGATCAAATGGCGACTTACCCATATGGTAATGCACCAATGAATAGTTCCCATACAATAATGCACCATGTGAATGTCCTCAATATTGACATATTGATTGCAATATTTATATGTTAAAGTGTCATGGGAGAAGTGTGATATTTTTCCTATCTAACCACTAGATAAGCACTTGCCTCAAATCATGAATACCTATAATCAATAGTCACTTCAATCACATACCTCAAGCGCATGGAAAGAACCTTAAATATCCTCACCTATATTGGTTACTTTTACAATATAAATTCCCTAGTGGCTATGTTCCTTTGATTAATTCAAACTTCTTAATTCATCCTATCAGCCACTTAATTACTAAAACTTTTAGTGCCTTAGACAATCAAGGTTACTCACCTTGATTGGTGTCTTAATTAATATTCATATTTTTATTCCCAATTATCTAGGAGCCTTGTTTAGAGGTAATTTTCTCATATATCTTTATTCCTATGGTTTGAGATCTATTTTTGTCAAATGGTATAAGTGAGTAGTGAAAAATTCAAAAGAAGTAATTTCCTATAGTGTTAAACTTGGACATATTTGAGATATCAATAAATAAATGCCACTTGTGTATAAGTGAACCTCTCCTCAACAACACCCATGTACATCCACTAATCATATTTGAAGGAGGTTTGAGAGTGAAATTCCTTTTCCCCAATCTCATATACATCAAGCATCAAAAGATAAAGTGCTCTTTAGTCTTGACCTTTCAATGAGAAAGTAAAAAATATGTTGATATTTGGGATTGTGATGTTTACTCAGTTTATAGTTAATGTATCATTTTTCCTTGTTTTATGGTGAATGTTAACAATTTTTATTTGTCTTCATGAAATTCTTAGAACATGCAGTAGTATTGTCCAGACTAATCACCCAATGAGATAATGGTTTTATATGTTATGTGGACAAAATTCTCAACAGAAAAGGATAGTTTGGTCCTATGAGTTTAAGAGGAATAATATAAGTGTTATGATCATGAATCACATAGTTGTGATAACCACATGAATTTCATTTTTCAGCTTTAGGAGATTGGGGTTTTATGGAAAGAAAACTTTTATAGGAAGGGGAACAACCCAATGTGTCATGGGAAAAGTGTGATATTCCTCCTATCTAACCACTATCCAAGTACTTGCCTCAAATGTTGCATATCTAAATTTAGCAAAAACCATACCCATCGCATATCTCAGCCAAATAAGTATCAAAATTCTTAATGCTTGAGCTAGTCAAGCATATTCACCTTTATTAGTGTTATCAACATTCACATTTTTATATCCAAAAAGTTGTCAGAGTAATTCCTTTCAATATTGCAGAGGTTTTCAATATTGCAAAGGATTTCAATATTGTATATTGTTATCAATATTGTATATTTCTTGAAGGATTTCAAGAAATTCAAATTATATTATTGTCATATAAATATGCCAACTATATATTTGCTTTGCTTTCTCCTCCCCTCTACTTGTAGAATAATTTTTGGACCCAACAAAGATGAAAATAGGGCTTAAACAACTAGACGTCTTCCAAGGATCATAGCTCCAATGGATGATTTCCTTCTTCCACACAAGTGTGTCCTGGTTAGGGCCCTATCTAGGGGTGAAACATGACTGAAGATGAGGCTGGAAAAGGTCAAAAATACATCCATAATATACTGTGTGCAAGTTCTAAGTGTTCCCAAAGTGGACCAGCCCCTCAATTTGGCATCAATAGTGTAGATTGATGCCTTAGATGCTACATGTCTATATGCTGGTTATGACCTATATGCCACCCAGATTTGATTTTTTTTGGCATTTTTACCTTTGTTCTATGACCTCGGGTTATGATAGCATTTGAAGACTACCAAGAACACTTCTAGGGTTGATTTACTGACTGTTGGGTGTCTTCAAACGTTGCTACAATAGTCCATATATGAGGCACATGATGGTTAATACATTGATATTCTTTGGTTCTAATTTTCTTCACAACACCAAGTTGTTTTAAGGCCATATTCCATGCCTATTTGACTGCCCAAAACATTGATTTTGAGTTGTGAATTTACCCAGTATTTCCACATACCCATTTATGATGATTGTGTGACCTCTTTACCGCTGTTTTAAGATTGTTTGAGCCTTTCTTCCCAAACTTTATTGCTTCCATTTTTTGCTCGTTTTAGGGTTTTTAATGTTGTTTTAGCATCAAGTTTTCCCCATAATTGATCTAGGGTAATTTTCATGACCCTTTGAGGATAAGCACTAGGTTTCAAACATGCAAGAATCCCATACAACGATTGGAAGTGAACAATGCTACTGTAAAAACCACCAAGAAATATTAATACTGCTGTCAATTGTTGATTACAAAGTCAGAATAGCCATCATTTTTACCCAAGATGGAGGTATGAGTCTGTTGGAGTACCCAGGATTACCCTTGAACCCTTAATTACCATAATCATGACCATGTCATCCAAACTTTTGCAAATGTCTCTAGATCACAAGTCTCTGAAACTTGAGCCAAAAGAGAAGAAGCACGCTGGAATTGTGATGTGCAAGGAAAAACTTTTGACACGTCTTCACAAGCAGTACTTGCTTCTGATTCTTTTGTAGTTCCTGTGTTAGATCATGAGACTGTAAAATGCAATTTTGGAGCTGAAAATGACATGGTGGCAATAGATCTCCTTGCAGCAAAGGTACCTTCAATTGAGACTCCAAACAGGTCTAGTACTGGATATGAAAATGAGATATAAGGAAGTAAGAAGAAACTTACGGAGGGAAATATTTCCCCAAAGCATTCAATTTAGAATGAAAAATGCAAGGAAGGGTCAAGCTCTCCTTTTATAAGAGTATACGATCAACTTGATGAGGTTGGAGATCTAACTTTAAACCTTTTTCCGTTGCACTTTATAAGTAACATGACTTACACAACCATGGAGGATCCATTTGTCTGATGCTTGATATTACTTTGCGGGCACAAGGGTTACTGAAAACTGTTGTTTCAACAGGCCAGTCAAAGGAGGCCAGATTAGCCAAGGTAAATTCTTTTACCATATGAAAATTACATATAATGTTGCATCACAGCTAAGCAAATATTTAGATTTTATGTCCATTGTTCCAGATGTTTGTTCTTTTTATTTCTCATCTTTCTCACAAAATTAGGTTTTCCCATTTCCTTTGTTCCTAAAAAAATAAAGTTATCTACCATTGTAACTGTTGGTCTTTTGATTTGGTTAACTATTGCAGTTTCACTTTTACATTTTTATATGTCAGCAATAGAGTCTTAGACAAAAAATTTCCATCATTTGTTTAGACCAAAGGGATTTACACATCAGGAGCAACAGTGATTGGATATTGAAACTAGGATTTTGTCACTTGTGCAAATCTGAAAAAGGCACGTCATTTATGGCATGAGGCTTAATGTTATGAGATCATGTTAAAGTAACTCCCTTGTTTCCATTATACATAGGAATCATCTGGAAGTATGTGATTGAAGTGTTATGATACGTCTGCTCATAATAATTTTTAGTGTTAGCCCTAAATATGTTACCAGGTACATTTTGTATGAACTTCTAAATCCTATTTTGTCTTGTAATGACTTATACACATGGTTGAATGGATTACAATGCATGCCAGATGATATAAAATTGATATATGTGTCTCAACATTTACTCTGATACCAAACATATCTGTATCAGTTCCGCTTTCGTGCTTTGATACTTCTTGATATAAAAATTATGGTTATCGGATTCAATATGATACCATTGGGTTGTGGGATACCTACTACAACCCTATCCTGTGGGATACCATTTGCAGCTCTGACTTCTACATGTCCTTACCCTTGCTCCATAGCCCTTGGTGCATGATCATTCTTCATGTGGACACTTGTAGTGCTCAAATCCTTTCAACATCCCTGATAGCACATCCCTCAGAGAACTTTGAAATTTGGTGATTTATCACTTTGTATCAGGCATACTTGGTGGGGAATTGTGGTTGTTCACTTTCAATTTGTTATAACTTACAATAATACATCACAAATAGTCATAATGAAGGGACACCACCCATGAATATACCCATGAATATGTATGTGGATGATGGTATTCCACTATACAATTATATGGGGATGATAATATTCCACAATACAATTGTAAATTTATAACTATTATCTTTAGAAATGTGAACTATTACTGTACTCTATTGGAGGTCTTCATGAAATCATCTTATATGCCAATTTCAACATTTTTGCACCGTTTAGTTGTTACCCCTTCCCTCTGTGTGGTTAACTCCAGTACATCCTCTTATTGTGCTTCCTATCATAGTAGGAGTTTAAGAAGTTCATGAAGAGATCATGTTTCTGGCTTCAGCTGTATTTTTCATTTTATTTATTCAACTTAACCCAATTTAATTCTGCAAAGGGACTTGAGTCTTGTATTTCTCAATTTTAGGTAGCTTGTAACTGGTAATAATATGAAACATTGACTACCTCCAAAATTGTTGATTTTTCTTTTTTGGTAAAATGAAATTTTATTGACATAAAAGTACAGATTATTACCACTTAATGGGGATATAGAAGCAACAAAATCAATTGGAGGGACACTTAGTGGGGATACAAAAGAATAAATTTCAGGGACACTTTTGCAGGAATGCTAGAGACGTTGTCAAGGACGAAGGAAAGTATTGGCAGAGCATCGTGTCATGATATTGACTATGCAAAATATAGCCTTGCTGGTGAGGTAAGCTTAAGATCTATTGAGGTAAGCTTGATATCTATTATTTTCCAGTATGGTAAACAAGCAACTCATTTTATTTTTGCTTACTGTGGTTTTTTTACTTTTGAAAAATCAATGATGAAAATTGTTAAGGATTAGAGTGAAGAATGAATATCTTGCATGTGGATCATTTATGCATTCATAGTGACTTATGAGAATCTTGATTCCTATACATTGGGTATTTTTCCCTACATTAACTTATTTGTCAATGTCTTTTTAGTTAGAACTTGAAACCTCTTACATATGGATGTGGATACTATATCAAAAGACCAAACTAGTGTCTTCAGCAAGATGCACAGTATCCCCTTCCATTCTCTACTACCCAATGGTCTCTTGTTGGCCATGGGATTTACATATCCTCCCTAAAATTGATTGTCTTAGATTGACTAAGCACAACAAAATATAGAAAGGATACGGGATTACACTCACATTCTAATATCTATAATGTGTTTTATCTGAACCACTCTACAATATTAGGATCTAGGTGAAACTCTGCCACCTATTCTACATCATGACTTGCATTGATTTAGAGGCCAAATCAGGATCCCTTTGGATGATAGATCTCATTTTCCTCTTACTCAAATTCTGTCCTTTTTTGTTGAAATTTTTTTTCAAGATTATGTTCTTTTTGTTTGTTTATGTGTGAGGACTTTTTGTTTTGATCTTGTTAATTGGTTGGGTTAGAGGCTTGAGTTAGATTCGGTATTTATCTTGATTATTGGGATGGTTTTGTTAAATTGGGGCTAGTAGCTTGCTAAGAGTCTATTTTTATTTAGGTAATAAAGAATATGGTAGTGGGGATGTTCATTCATCCTCTATATGTTGGTGCCACTGATATAATTTGGAGACATACCCTCACATTTCCAAATATTTGGACTATTAGGAATGTAGGAAACTTAGCCCCATCTTGAGTTTGCCCTAAATTTTTTTACTAAGAGAAGCTAGGTGCATTCTACTGTGTAACATTGAAGAGATTGTAACATTGTCCCATTTTTCCATCCGATTTGGCTGAATATAATATTTAATACAAAAGGATTAATAAATTTATAATAAATTTAATGTTGATTAACAAAAATTCTTTCTCAACTCTTTTTTTCCCAAGAATTAAATCTTTATATTCGATATTTCAAGTGAAATCAAAATATACATCAATATCCCTGCTGTTAGGTCATGATTTTGCCTTCCTTTGTTTCATGCTTTTTATTTATGTTTTTGAACTTTGCTATTACTTTTTTGTTTCTAGAAATTTTGTTGATAGAGATAATTTTGATTTTAAACTTTTAATTTTCATGATTTTTTTATTTTTTAAGCTTGTTTTTACAAATTTTGCTTTAATTTCATAGTTGAGGGGTTTTATAAGGCATATATGGATTAATGAGGTTTATAAATAGAATTAAGGTTAAATTAGACCCATAAACCAAGTTTTAACTCTTATTATTGGCTTAATCATGTGAAATCATTTGATTGGACTTTCTTGTAGCGCAAGACCAAAATAGATACACTAGAGCACTACAAGAAAATCGTGAATGCTAAAATCATCATTTTTCGGTCCAATTTATTCGGGATTCTTATCTCTGAGGTGTCAATCATATTATTTGATGCAGTTGATATGTGTCCTCCATGGTTTAATCATTGAAACGGGTGGATGATTATCATGAGGGCAAGATCGTGCAGATTTCATGCAGAGCAGGTAAAATGATGACAGTAAGTTGAATGAGACAAAGCTTTTTGGGAATATGTTTTTTATCTAAAGGACATGAAGAATACTAAATATCGTGATGAGAAGATAATGCTAAGAATCCAGGATTTTTCAACTGAACGAGAGATTAGGGCTTTTCAGCAGTGGTTGTTTGGAGTGGTCTAGATGGTTAGAGACAAGTGGAGCATGCAATTCGACACTTAACCATTGAAATAACTACATTCCAGCGCTCGTATTGGTCTTCTAAACAGGAGCTGTTAAACCTTAGTAGAAATGAAGAAAAGTGGAAAAACAAATAGGGTAGAGCCCTCAGACCTAGGGTGGATGAAGAATTTTCCACAATGTGCTCAGTTATTTTCAGATGCAGGATGGTTAACATTTTTCAAAAAGATTGAAGGATACCATACAGAGGTGTCTTATAAATTTGATCAGTGCTTAGATAAAGACATTGTGTCTTTTGACACTTTACAGTTCAAATTAACTAAGGAATTGATAGTTGAGGCAATAGGGATCTTGAATGAGGGAGAATTATGGTTTAAAAAGGTTCCATTCACCTTCAATGCACAAAAGTATTTGCTTCCTGGTGTGATTGCAGATTGGGGAAAAGGTGTTCCAATCCATAACTTCAAACCTGAATGGATTGAGCCCATTAAAGTCTTACAGAGTTATGTTACTTGTGAGGGTAGATATGCTTTTGTTTTCAAATACCACTTTAGGTTTCTTCAACATCTTAGTGATGAGTCCAAAATGAACTTACCTTTATTTTTTTCTGAAAAGTCTTCAAAAGATGTCATGCAGAGTTAAAGAGCACCAAGATCATTCAAAGCAGTCTATTTTCCATGATGGACTCATCAAGATTATCATAAGCACTGTCTTGCAGAGTAGGGGAAAGACTTGGGAGTATTTCATTTTTTGGTCAGGTTTTAAAACTGAACAAGAGGGATAGTCTCACAAAAGACAAGCAGATAAAGGGAAGACTTTGATTAAGAAACTCAAGCCACGAGGGCTTCACTTGTTGGCCAATATCCTATCATGTTAGTTCATATTGTGGGTTTTAAAATTATCAAAAATTGAACCAATATATTGCAGGTATTGGGGGGATGAAGGGTTTAAGGTGGGGGTGGGTAGGGTGGTATATAAGGATTGAGGTATAAAAAGGGGTGGGGAGGAGCTTTTAAGTATTGGGAGGGGGTTTCAACAAAAAGAGTTTGGGTCAATATCTCTCGAAATTAAGGGTATTCTTTAATATCCCACTATCGCACGTGCTATGTGAGAGGTTCACTAACTGAAGTCCATGTGGCTCAAGCAAAAGGTAACAATAAAAAATGAATAGAAGGTGACACTAGAAGAAGCTTCAAACCTTGAAAATAAAAATTATGAATTTGAACAGCAACTTAATGACAATAAAAGTAAGAATTTACAGTCATAAATTAAGGAAGTCGAGCCTGTTGAAGATGTTGTACCTACAGAGACAATTCCATATGAAAAAGAAGGTAATGAAGTGCAAAAACAAAGCCCTATCACAGTTTTATCAGAAGATGAGAAATGCATATTTGATGATGATGATAATATTCCAGTCACTAATGCAACTAGGGGTTCTATTGATCAAAAGGTTCACAGCCATTGTGATGAGGTAGCACTATCAAAAAGAAAGAAAATAAAAGTTGTTGAGTTTGCTTCAATTACTCATTAGGGTAAGACTATCAAGATGTTAGGGGAGATTGCTGCTATTTGGAGACCTAAAACCAGACCTAAGAATATACTTAGACTGAACATGAAAAAGTTGTTGAATCCTAAATTGACCAAAGAAAGAGTGACAATAATATATGATTCTTCATCTAAAGAAAAATTGAATGATGATAAAGATGACAGTAAGGGTAAAAAACCAATTGAATCAAAAAGAGAGTCTGTCATGATTGATACTAAAATATTTGATATATTTCTAGAGGTTCGAAGCCAGATGTTGCAGGAGCAGCAACAAAGTGAAGTAAAGAGTTCTTACTTAGAAAAGAAGGTGATGGTTGAAGAAAAAGTTCCATGCAAAGATGAGAGTGAAGAACACCTAGGGTTTTCTGGAACATCCACAGAATTAATGGAAGAAGATGAGGAAATTTATAGGAGATTGAACATCCCATGGCTACCAAATGAGATGCAAACAACAGCAAAAGACAAAAGTATTGATTCAAAATAAGAAAATCTTCAGAGAAGTATAAAATAATACAGGTACCAGATTGAGTATATGCAGGAAGCAAATGGTGGGCTGGTTACAGCAAACAGGAAGATTAGGGAAGATTTGGAGGAAGTAAATAGCCATTATTAGGAGTTGATCATAGTTTCAAGAGAAGCATTGAAAAGGAAAAGGAAAACAGAAAGTCAATTCACAATGTTAAAGCAAACCATCCAGGACATGCAACAGCATAATGAAGAGCTAATAGGGAAGATTGTAGATATGAAGGCAGATCAATTAAAGGCAAGAAGAAAAGCTCAAGCCTTGGAAGGAATAGCTTTATTAGCTGAGGCAGCTAAAGATCTATGAAAGTTAGTCAAGAAAGTTAGTTTTTAGTTAAGTTTTAAAGATGTTTTTTTTTTTTGTAAAAAGGTTTTATTGAACTATTCGATAGGTATCCTTAAAAACAGTTATAATTCAGTTATCTAACTAATTTTGAAAGCAAGATAAATGTAAGTCTCAAAGAAGACAAATGGTTTGATTTTTTGCTGACAAGGGGAGGTCATCAGACTTGTTTATGAGCTAAGTAAAGACTCTTATGTGTATTTTGAAGACTGAATTATGAAATCTATGCTCTATATGCCCTTCAGTTTATTCTCTGGTTTCATTTATAACTTGTTTTAGTTACTCAACTGGTAAATTCATTACTTGTTTAATGTTTTTATGCTTGGAATGCTTGCCATCTGTGGGTGAAATTTAGTATTATTTTTTCTGTTGGATTATGGTTTATATGTTATGCATCTCAGCTATTCAATGCTCATGATTTAGTGTTTACTTTGGTTTTATGAATGTATGCCCTCTTGTCTTCAAACTGCTCAACCAAAAAACCTTGAAAACCCTAAAAACCCTGTTTTATTTTATTGAGATTATTGAGATTGTGTTGGCTTGCTCTCTTGTAGTCTGGGAACAATTTCTGGCACTAACATCTGGAAAGGCCTTGTAGCATGTATTTTGATCCTTGTACAAAAAGTGCAGCTCTGAAAATCACTTCGTATATCCTATGTGCCATTATGCACATTCTCCTAAGGTCCTTTGAAACATCATTTCTTCTCATAAAAAGATCCTTTCAGATCCACTTCTATTACAAAAGCTAAAAATCAAGAAGCTACTAAGATTCCACTGTCATAATTCTACATTGGAAATAACTAATAAAGAGACAAATCCATACTGGAAATCTGAGCCCCCTCTTAGAATTCCTAAATAGTTAGGGACCCCTCCTGCATTGGAACAGCCTCTTTAGAGTTGATCGACTCTTGTATTGAATTCTCTTTATATATTTATTATTGACGAAGGAATTCTCATCAAAATATTATTTAATCTCCAACACAAGATTCATTATTGGAGCTATAATAGAATATTCTCAAATCTGCATCTGCTCTGTGCCCAGTCCATCAGAAGCTTGGAATCTCTATAGACCTTTACGTTCTTTTTCCTTTGCTACCTTCATCAGAATTCAAAGGCCATAAAAACCAACTCTATTGTTTTTCCCTTTTTCTGTAGCATACTTCAAAAGAAAATAATGAGAAGAATTAATGCATAGAATGGACCCTACCATGCACATTCCTAGATGTCCTTGACAAGCTTTATTGTAGAAACCCCAAGCTTTTTCATGATCAATGCTAGATTTGGTTTCTCTAGAATTCTCTGATATTTTTCTTTTAAAGGATTTCAACTGCCCTTAATGGAGGCCAGATTTTATGGGCTACCTGGGCTATATTTAGTTCTGTTATTTGAAAAATAATACTATTTTTTGAAATCCACAAAGCAAGGAAAAACCTTGAAAGCTTTTTCATATTTATCAGATAGCCATTAGAAAAAAACAATCAACCAAATTTGACTAATCCCATTTGTTTGTTACAGAAATAGTTGTAATAATTCATTCCAGGACAGCCTTAGATAAAGGACAACATGGGGACTTCACTTAGTGAACCTCTCACATAGCACGTGCAATCATGGGATATTAAAGAATACCCTTAATTTCCAGAGATATTGACTCAAACTATTTTTGTTGAAACCCCCTCCCAATACTTAAAACCTCCTCCCCATCCCTTTTTATACCTCAATCCTTATAAACCACCCTACCCACCCCCACCTTAAACCCCTCATCCCCCTAATATATGCAATATATTGGTTCAATTTTTTATAATTTTAAAATCCACAATATGAACTAACGTGATAGGATATTGGTCAAAAAGTGAAGCCCTCGTGAAGGACAATAGACCAATACATGATCCATTGCTTCCTCAGTACATTTATACAAGATGCACCTTCCAAGGGCCCAAGACCATTCAAATTCCTTTTTTGTCCATTGTCCCATGCAAGCTAAATAAAAATCCTTGATTTGGGAGGACTTTCCAAATTTCTAACAATTTTACAGCACCAAACTATTTCTTTTGACTGCAATTTTTCCACCCTTAATTAGTATCCCAGTTTGTTGGTTGTATACCGTTTCTTTATTTTTAGACCATTTAATTATGTCCTCTACATTTTCTCCTTGAAGGTTCAATGCTTATAGTGATTTCCAATCTTGAGACGCTGCATTATATCCATTAGGAATTGCTACCTCTTTCAGAAATAATATTCCATGATTAATGAAGATCATTAATAAGAGCTTCTGACATATCACATATTGAAAGAAGAGAAATTTAAAGCAATTTTTATTAGAAGAAATATGATGTGCGTATGTGTAAGCACACCAACGTAGATCCATCTTAACTTTAGATCTTTTAACCAAAGAGAGATTTTCATTTTTAGTTTTTGGATCCCTCTCAGTGTCTAATAGATATGAAGTTAAGATGGATCTATGTTGGTTATGATATAGTTGTATCATTTGAAACATTTAGTGTAATTTGTACCTTTTTCTCTCCAAGGAAATCCCCGCAGGGAACCCAAGGGATGTTTTCCCACTTTTAAGGATGGAATACATAGTAACCCTATAGGCATAGACTAGTGCTCCTCACCCAAGGGGATTCAAACTGGGCATCTTCTGGCATGGGACTAGCCAAATGCCCAATAACATACATTGGTGACCACTGAGAACTGGATGGGCTAACCTCTTGGTCTATGTGTACTTTGTAGATAATAGGTATTTAGCTTACTATTTTATAGAAAATAGAAAGCACTCCATGGTATTCTTCTATCGTTGATTCTTGAGATGTAAAATCTTCTCGCTATCCTAAATCAGAGAAGACATAGTTTCACTACAAATTATGCTCCAAAATATTAAATCTCTGATTTATCATACGTTTGATAAAGTCACATGGAGCTCATATTAGATTTTTCTATTTTCATGGAGTGATTTATTTATTGCCATTACTTTTGTGAATGCCCTTTCTAAAAGATTGGGTCCAATTTCATAACGTTCAATGCAGTAAATCTACAATTTGACCACCTTATAATAAATTGGATCACCATTGACATATTAGTGCCAGCTGGATAGGTGCATGATTGGAAGGTGTGCAAGTATGTTTCTGTTGACTTCAATCTAAATGCTAGAAATGATAATAATAAAAATATTACATAATAGCCACTATGATGTTTTGGCCATTGTGTTACAATCATCAAAACCCCATTTTGACAATATAATATCTTGATCCATGCAATCAATGTCCAAAACCCAAAGGTACATGTAATTATTCTAATTGGGTTTCTTCCATATTTTAATGTTCATGCTGCTAGCTCATATGTTGTCAGTTTTTAATTGTCTAATTCATGTGGTAGGAAATCCATGCAACGGACGGAGTCTACTGGATTTTTGGAACTGATTCTTTGTCTTAGAGCATGGAATGATTTTTTCAAGCTTCATGTGTCATCATATTGTTATCAAACAATGTGTATGTAAATATTTCATATACATGGAAAACCAATACATTCACCGCATGATAAGAAAACGAACTGTAGACTTCATTGACAATTCAAAACAATAACAGTGCATACTAGGGAGTGATTTTTAAAGGGGATTTTCAGATCTATAACTTATTTGAAATGACAACCACTTACTGTTAAGATAAATATTCTCAAACTGATAACGAATGGGATGAATGGCATGATCGGAAGCTGGTACACAATAGTAAAAATGTCTTCCACAAGGTATAGTCTCTTTATGTCAAACGTACAGGTTGGGATGTCCCTTTTTAAAGGCTTCAAAACTAATATGAACCTTGACACCAGCCTATCCTTAGAAAATAATTGAGGACAGATTTCTAATCATCCACAGTGTTGTTAGTATCCCACACACATTGACCAATTCTTCAACAAAACTTAAAGAAGTGAAACATTTATACTCTAATTTGGTTATGGACATTACAAAGTATGTGAGGCAAATAGAGGGGGCATGTATATGTAGGTTGATTGTAATGTTTAGTGTCCTTCTAGAAGGTTCTTTTTTTTTTGGGGGGGGGGGGGGGGGGGGGGGCTGACTAGGGTATGGCCTAAACTATGATGAAATCAACCACTTTGGCCCAATATAACCATGTGGATTTTTCCATGCATGGCTTGGCCACTTTTATCACAAACTAATTCAAAACCAGTTGAAACAACTGGTCCAGATAGGTTTGAGTGAAAACAGGTCAGAACTGGAATTTTTTGATAAAATTTTTATATGCACCATCTTTATTTTCATTTCTCTTAGTCACTTTTAGCACAAACTAATTCAAAATCACTTGAAACAACTGATCCAGACAAGTTTTAGTGAAAACGAGACAAAACTGGAATTTTCTGATAACATTTTTATATGCACCATCTTTCTTTTCGTTGCTAGATGTAGAATATTGTTGTTTTATTTTTTGGTATAGTTATTGACTTTGCAATATATGATGAGATTATATTAACAAAAAAATAAAATAGACAGTTTGGCTATTGAAATTTGGAATCTATAACAATATTGAAATCTTTTGAGGGAAGAATCATAAACAGAAATAAAATTCACTAATTTACCCAGTATTATATTTAAACCTAACATGCGTTGTTGATGGGCATGATTAGGACGGTTACAAACATTCCACTCGTTCTTATGGAAATTTAAATAAGTATTATTTTTTATAATATTTAGAGAGATCTCAGAACACAACATAAGTGTCTTGAATATGATTGGTTAGAAATTTAATTAGTTCATCTTCTTGGTTTTCAATGTGAAATCACTCAATGGCGGGTCAAGACAAATAGATTTTTATTCTAGTAGTAATTGGATGCTAGAAAAGTACAAAGTATTATGTAAAACGTTATAAATTGCAGAAAGATAATATTTGTCTCATGTTTGTTTTATATATATTAACTCATCTGTTGTTGAAGAAATATTTCAGGATTATAGGGTGCACAAGGATGAAATTCATTCAAAGAAGGAGAGATTAATGGTCCATATTCATGTATTGTCTCAAATTGATGAGAGATAGAATAAGCCAGAAGATAATGATATTCAAGCTAGTCAGTTTGCACGAGCTCTAAAGAAAGTGATATTCTCCTATTGTTTGATTAATAGCTTTTTTCATTTGAAGTTGCATTTGGAAATTCATTGTCAAAAGTATATTGAACTAGAATATTTAGTTAATCCACTCGATTTCATGTTCTCTTGCATGCACATACACATATGGGGTCGTGTTTACTGTCATAGTCACAATCATCTCCAGGCCAACGTCGGGTACCCTCCAAGTCTGTTTGAATTCCGCAGTTTATTACAGGACTAAAATGAAACCATGTGATTTAAAATAATTTTATGGTCATGTAGGTTCCTTTCCTTGTATGGTCAACTTTCATCCCATAAAATTATTGTGAGTTGAGCTTGAATGTTTCAGCCCTGACGGCTAAGCTAAAACGGAGTCATATTGGTTGGAATCTTCATGTGCTAGTGGAAGACCGAGGTAATTAGCTTTATAAGTAATGTAGTTAAGTGCTCAAATGGAAATGGGTGGGTGAGTGGAATCCACATGAGTCTCTTGCCAATGGCTTCCATACTTGTTGTGTTGATCATGATCATGCATGTAGGGAATGGCATGATATGTTGCAGGTGACTATAGGCAAGGATGTAAACTCATATAGTATATCTTCTACATTTTCATGGATTGTTCCCTCAAAGGATAGAACATGACACAAGCTTTGATACACTACATCAAAACTTTTGGATCGGTAGGAAGGTTAGTCAATTATTTAGTTGAAATGGTTTTAAATTTGAGCATCTTTTGCACTGGCTTACAAATACAGTCAAGGTGAGAATAATATTATAATGCAACTATAGTGAATCCGATTAGAATTTTATTTATTTTTCTACATGATTTAAGTTAGTTTGCAGTAAAAAAATCTCTTTTGTATAAAAATAAAAAAAATTGAAAAAATTTTGCTTTGAAGGTCAATTGTACTCTTTGAAATATGCCCTTCAACATGTAACCATGGATCTGGTTAGCTTCCCAAAATATTTATATATTATGAATAAAATCAAATAGAGGGCCTTTTAGCTAGAGCTAAAACTTTACCCTTGGAATAGTTTGCCACCGTCTTCTAATCAAAGGCTATTTCTGAAGTACTTCAGCAAATTATGTTGATTTAGTTAAGGGAAAGAAACAGAGGGTGAGAGAATTTAATTTTCTGGATTTAGAAGAAGCGACCTCTCACTTCAGCATTCATGTTCCTAAGCACACATTGGAGTCCATTCAACTCAGTTTCAACTACTTCTGCATGACCTCCACCTTTGATTTCTATCAAAGAAGCCAACAAATTTCCCACTTTCATTTGGAAGTCCTTTGGCGTTCTTGTTTCCACTATCAAGGATTTGGGTTAACACCATTTCCTTTTGCCTTTAGGGGTGTCATTTATCTTATGCGAGAAACCTTTTTGCGAAGAGTAGCTACTATTTTCGGAGGTGGGTGAGTAAATATGGTTGTGCTCACTTTAAAATGTTATGGCCACGCTTGGATTCACGCTAAAGTGAGTGACTGAGCCACTGTCACTAAATGCACTTCCTTTTAATTATCGAGTGTGATGACCTTCATGTCTCTAACTAACCAGCCAAATACTTTGCTTGATATGAAACACATTTACCAAAGAGATATCCAATATTTGGTAGTTGAATATTAACTTCCCAAGCTAGGCACATATTTTCATTGCTTTCACCACAAGGTTCTCATCATTCTCCATCAAATATTCCTGTGATTATTTAATTTGGCTGGTTTTCAATTCTCTTGTCGACTAGGCAATACACAAGTTTGTTTAAATTCCCTAAACATGATTGACACTAGCCTTTTCAAACAAGTCAAGGATGTGATTAGTCTCCGGTATTTCATCCTTCATTTTTAAGTGGCAGTTGTTTCAGTTCATTTTAACCACCTTTGGTAAGGATTGAAATAACTCCATTTTTCAAATTTGTAATTCAACATTTTCTATACTTAATAAATCTCAGGATCACATAGTACCGTGCAAAGAGTAAAATGTTAATGACTCATAAATGTTGAAAACATTCCTTGAGATCACTTGAGATTAGCACATTGTGGTGAAACATTAATACTTCAAACATTACTGTAAAAAAAACAAATATCAAATCAATTCCAATATTGTATCATTAGTAAGTGTCAAAATTTTCTGAGAGTCAAGTGCTGATATAAATTTTTTGAGTGTTAAAATCATACACAACAATCATTTCGAGCTTTGTACAAGTCCTATTTTTGCTTGAAAATAAAGGTATTTCTAAACTGAGGTTTCTTACAATCATTTTTTCCAAGTTTTAGCATCATTATATAGTGTGTTGATGACTTAAAATTACAGTAGTACCCTCTTATTGCAATATGGTGTAAACAATGGTTATTTTGCTTGAATATTATTGTATTCTCATTTAAGGATGTGTCTTGATGTCCTCTTATCATGGAGTCTTTTAATGGAGTATGATTAAATATCAAACCTTAAACAAACATAATGGTTGCTAGGGAATAGTGATATTTTCAATCCCATTAAGCCAATTTCTTGAGTTTTGTTCATAATTCCTAGAAAAAGTTTATGGATTTCATAACCTGCTTGATCATATATTGTGAAATTATACAATATATCATCTTTTTCCGACCATTAGATACTCAAAGTAGCGTATTGATCCTTTTTACCATTATAGAGGACTTTGTAAGTTAGGTTCCCAAATTCTTAAAGGGTGCTAGCTCAATGGAAGAGCTCTTGTCTTACAAGCAGGAGGTTGGTGGTTCGATTCCTCCATGCGCTAATGATATTATAATATCAGTTAAAAACAACTAAATTAGTAACCAAAAAATAAGAGATAAGTGACCAAACAAAATGACCAAAATTTGTATATAAAATTACTAAAAACGACTAAATTAGTGACCAAAAAATGAGATATAAGAAACTAGGCATTAAAAAGGATGCAACATGTGGCGCTAATGATGAAGCCAAACATGGCTTTGATATGGCAGAAAAATAAGATGCGAAACTAGGCATTAAAAAGGATGCAACATGTGGTGCTAATGATGAAGCCAAACATGGAGTTGATATGGTAGCAAAATAAGACGTTACTTTGGATGCAAAAGATGGCGCTACATAGGAAGCAAAATATGGTGCAACAATAGAAGAAATATTTGGTGTCATTGTGGTAGAAAAACACAATGCAAAAAAAGACGAAAAAATTGGTGCAAATTTGGAAGCGAAAATTGACACATATTTGGAAGTAAAACACGGTGTAAAATGGGATGCTAAAGTGGTAGCAAAAATGGATGCAATATTGGATGTTAATTTGGATGCTAACATGGTGATATTAAGGATGCAAATATGGTGCTAACGGGGATGCCATTTAAGAAGAAAAAGTAGGCACTGGCTAAGAAGAAAAATATGGTGTTATTTAGGAAGCAAACCTCGACGTTGTTTAGGAAGCAATGTTGGACGCTATTCTAGAAGCAAAAAAATAGATGTTATTTTGGACGTCATAAATGATGTTATCTAGGAAGCAAAAAAAGATGTTTTTTGAGACACTTTAAGTTTTTTCCATGGCGTGTCCCATTTAGCGTCAGTTTGACCACTCAATGTAAAAAAAATCACACTAAAAAGGGACACTAAATGGGATGCTAATTCCAGGATTTGTTTTAGTGTCTCCTCAGTGTAATTCAAACATGTGACTAAGAGAATATCTGTATTTTTTACTCTAAGAAATGTGAAATCAGGAAGAATTGTTGGCATTGTGGTAAGAAATTCAAACAATGTATACATCCTAGAAAATGAAAATCAATGTCACTTGAGCATGGTTGATGAAAGTTGGTTATGGCACAGAAGGATGGGACACTTAAACTTCGATAATCTTGTCAAGGTAAGTACAAAAAAAGCTATGAGAGACTTGCCTAAAATTGTGAAACCTCTAAACTCAGTTTGTAGACATTGTCAACATGGGAAGAAAACTAAAGTCAGTTTCAAACAAAAGAACATATGACCACACATCCTCTAGAAATAGTTCACATTGATATTTGTGGACCAGCAAGGACTAAAAGTATGCAAGGAGAATACTATTTTATGCTACTCATTGATGAGTACAAAAGGATGACTTGGTAACTTTTCTCAAAAAAAAATCAGAAGCTTTTCAAAGTTCAAAATATTCAAAGCAATGGTTGAAAATGAAATGAATCAGAAAATCAAGTGTCTTAGATCAGACAATGGGGGGGAGTTTACGTAAAATGAGTTCAATGAGTTTTGTGAGATACATGGGATTAAAAGACAATTTTAAGCTGCAAAGACTCCTCAACAGGAAGGTGTTGTAGAAAGAAATAATAGAACAGTCCAAGAGATGCCAGAACAATGCTTAATGAAGAAAAGTTTTCAAATGCATATTCGAGAGAAGAAGTATACACATCTGTCTATATACTTAATAGAGGACAACTCAGAGTGAATAAGGACAAGACTCCTTATGAAATGTGGTATGGAAGATGAGCCTCAGTCAATTATTTCAGAGTATTTGGAAGCAATTGCTACATTAAAAGGAATGAGGATGATCTTGGAAAGTTTGATTCTAGGACTGATGAAGGAATATTTCTAGGATATTCATCCACCAAGAAGGCATATATATGTTACAATAAAAGGTTACACAAGATCGTAGAAAGTGAATATGTAATAATAGATGGCATAAAACCAAGAAGAATAAGAAGTCATGATGGTGATGTAAGTACAAATGATGAAGAAAAGGAAGACCTCCAAAAAGATGAAAGTATTCATAATTAAGAAGAAGAATTAGAGGAGGAAGATACACAGGAAAGTCAAGAATATTCTCCAACATCTGATACAAAAACTCCATCTAGAATAGTACAAAAGGATCATCCTGAGACACAGATCATCGGTGACAAAGATGTTGGTGTCAGTACAAGGAAACAACTACTATTTAATGAACAAACCCTACTCTTAGTAGTGGAACCCAATAATTTTACAGAAGACAACAAGAATGGTGAATGGATCAAAGCCATGAATGAATAATTGGATCAGATTGAGAAGAACGAAGCCTGGGAACTTGTCCCAAGACCCAAACACAAAATATTATAGGGACCAAATGGGTTTTCAAGTACAAATTCAATCAAAATGGTCAAGTGATAAGGAACAATGAAATATTAGTATGTAAAGGGTATGCTCAAGTGGAATGGATTTACTTTGAAGAAACTTATGCCCCTGTAGCAAGACTTGAAGAAATCATAATGTTTTATCACTTTCATGCCATAAAAATTTTGAAGTATATCAAATGGATGTCAAGTCTACATTTCTAAGTGGAAAACTAGAATAAGAGGTTTATATTGAACAACCTGAAGGTTTTCTCTTATCATAAAATAGAGACTATGTTTGTAAATTGAAAAGGGCACTCTATGGCCTCAAACAAGCTCCAAGGGGTGGTTTTCAAGGCTAGATAGCTACTTAAAGCAACAAGGATTCAAGAGAGGGGCCATTGAAAGTAATCTCTACTTAAAAATCGAAGATCGAAATATGATCATTGTTGTTGTTTATGTAGATGACATCATATTTGGAATCAATTTACAAATACTAAGTGTAAACTTTGCTTCTGAAATGAAGAAGGAATTATAGATGTCAATGTTGGGTGAACTAACATTCTTCTTGGGATTAAGAGTTTACCAAAAAAACAAAGGAATCTTTATCTCTCAAAATAAGTACATCAAAGACATACTTCAAATATTTAAGATGGAAGACTCCAAACCTATTAGTACTCCTATGATCACTGGTTCTAAATTAAGCAAGGACGATGAGTCTCTAGAAGTGGACCATACCATGTATATATCCATGATAGGAAGCCTTCTATATGTGACAGTTACAAGAACAAATGTGATGCAAGCTGTAGGTTTGGTTGCTAGGTTCCATTCAAGCCCCAAAGAGACACATGTAACTACAGTAAAAATAATCTTCAAATATTTGAGAGGTAGTTTGGAGTATAGGTTATGGTACCCAAAAATTCAAGACTTCAACTTGAAAGCATTTACTGATATGGATTGGGAAGTAAGTGTTGATGATCGAACAAGCACCAGTGGAGCAGAATTCTTCTTGGGAAAATGTTTGGTATCTTGGTCAAGCAAGAAACAATCCTCCATTTCTCTCTCCACAGCAGAAGTCAAATACATTGATGATTGGTCATGTTGCACTCAAATCATTTGGATGAAGAAAACACTAGAAGACTTACTTGTGGAGTATGAGCACCCAATATTAATAAATTGTGATAATACCAGTGCCATAAATATGTCAAAAACTCTTGTCATGCATTCCAAGGAAAAGTACATACCAATAACATAACACTTCCTAAGAGAAAAAATATCTCGGAAGGTTGTCAAGCTAGAGTATGTTGACAAAAAAGAACATATTGTTGATATCTTTACCAAGCCTCTACCCAAGGAAGCTTTGGAGCATCGTAGACAAAAGTTAGGAGTAATAGCCTTACAACAGTTGTAGAAGTAGAAGCGTAATCTCAGGGGGGGATATGATGATAGGGGGAGCTGCCAGAAGGAATCCCTTGTCATTGTTGTCAAAGGGCGAGAAAATTAACCAAGAGAAAATGTTTCCATCAATGCCAAAAGGGGAGAATGTTGAAAACAGTTGTCAATTGATGTCAAAAGAGTTCAGCAATGACAAATAAATAACCAGTGAAAATGATAAAAGGAAAAACTTAGTATAAGACAAAGGAATTACAAAGTCGGATGGTAGTTCTAGGAGTAGCGGTTGATCGATGCAAGAGGCGACAAACAGATTTGACAGTTAGAAGAAAGTCCGCAGAAGATATACAGTTGCAGAGTGATCCACAATATTATAGCTCAATCCATAATCCGTAATATTAACGGTCGAAAAATATTCTGCAAGAGATCGACAGTGCGGAATCACAATTGTGGGAAAGAAAATTGTGGAAGTCCAAAATGGAAAAGTGTGGTTTCACATTCCATAATTTGTAATCTGAATATCGATGGTCAGCAAAGCATCCATAAGAGATAGACGGTGCGAAAGAAAAATTACGAAAAGGAAATTGCGGAAGCATTTTCATGAGATTTGGAAAACCCAAAATCTACAATCCACATATGATCTAAGATTGACAATCGAGAAAGATTCTGCATGATATCGACGATGTGGAAGAAATCTTGCAGAAAGAAAATTGTGGAATCATTTTTAAGGAATTTGGAAAACCCACAATTCGCAATACGCATATGATCGGCGATCAGGAGAGAGTCCACATGAGATCGACGAAGTGGAAGAAAACTCGCAGAAAGAAAATTGTGAAATCACTTTCAAGAAATTTGGAAAACCCGTAATCTACAATCGGCATCTGATCTAAAGATCAACAGCTAAGGAAGATTCCGCAAGAAATGAACGATATGGAAAGTATCTTGCGGAAAGGTAGTTGCAGAAAGGAAATTGTGGAAGGACCTTTTGAAAAAAAAGTCAGAATGTGCATCTGCAATCTGCAATTTGCATCAGATCTTAGATCAACGACTAGCGAAGAGTCTGCTAGAAATCAATGGTACGGAAAGGTTGTCGCGGAAAGACAATTGCGAAAAGCTAAGGAAATTGCAGAAAGATGGTTATGGAGGGAAATATGTGTCTTAGATCGATGGATATGAAAGAGTCCATAATGGATCAATGACTCAGGATGGTTGCAGAAAGGATCTATTGCATAAGTATCAGTGCAGAAAAATGCAAATTTAGAATAATTTATGGTGAAGAATTATCATTGTGGAGAGGCAATTATGGTAATATTTTATTGCAAAAAGGTATGATTAATAAACCTAAATAGAATTAAATAATTGATAAAATGGATATTTATTTTTTCATGAAGAGGCACGATCTAATAATGAAAAGGTGCAACTATGAAGAGATGCATATATAGAAAATCTGTTAGAGGGTGTTTTATAAACAAAATGATGAGTGAGAGAAATCGAATCTGCAGTCCATATTATAGCAGTAGCTAGAAGAGGCAGAGACCAAGGACGTGGAGAAGTAATTTTTGATGGATATTGAAAGAAAAAGAGATCTAGAAGATTGACAAAAACATATTAGGGTGGCAGGGTGGTGCAAGGGCAGGCTACAAGCCTGCAAAGGGGGTTGTATCCTCCTTCTAGTATTTGTTGGTAAATAGGGTGTAGTAGCATCCTTTCAGTAGAAGATGATAAAATGAGGGGGTCATAGTCTCCTTCCAGTAGTTGCTAGTAAATATGGTGTAGTACCATCCTTGTCTGTAGGAGCAGGTAGAAACTATTTGTAAAAACAATTTTGCAGTAATAGGAAGTATTGGTGGTTTACCCAATTTGGATTCCACGATAAATTTGTATTATGTGTGTTTGTGTTGTTATTGTGTGTTAATGAATAGTTTAAAAGTGGTTTAAATTGTTAAAAGTTATCAATACTGATTAACCCCCTCCCCTCTCAGTATTGTCCAATATTCCAACAACTATCTCATCATCCCAATAATCACCAATGTTTGCAAATTTAGGGTTTTTAGAAGAGCCAATATTTACCTTTCTTTATCTTCAAGGGATTTAGGAATTTTTCAGATGAAATACCTAGTCCCTCCAAATCTCGACTCCCTTCGGACTTCGGAATATATATGTATCTTGGGTGATTGTCTTTGGGCTCTCTAGAAATGTTGTAGTATTCTACCATGTTTTCAACTGTCATAGTCCACTACAGAAAGCTAGAAATAGGTACATGTATTTCTGCATAAATCTTATCTTTAATCACCTATAGGGATACGTTCATAGTTGGAATTTCATTTTCATCACTAAAGGCTTGTCTGAAAATAGTAGCGAGATCATCCCATTATGTCGTCCCTCTTCGAAACTCAAGTGACGTATACTGATTTTTTGGTATCATAGCCAATGTGTGTATGAACATGTGAATCCATTCTACTTAGGTATAGTATTCCACATTGTATTACAAGTAATGATATGGTCAACATCACCAGTTAACCCAGTATAATTTTATCCAACATATGAGATTCTTTCACCAAATCGTATCTTTAGTAACCTTCAACATTATAGCCAAGATGCTATAGAATGATTATGAAAAACCCACCACCTCACCAGAGTAGCTTTCAATGCCACATCTAAGGCCATCAATCATAGATGTTCAGGTACAACAAGAAATGTATCGAGATTGGGCAATCCTTCATAAGTGGGTAAGTCACATACCTACGTTCTAACCCATCATAGCGATTTGTAAACCCAAGCACATCTTCGCATTGATGCCTCATGCAATATGTTCTGATAGTGTTGGAGACATTTACCATCATACACACTCTTTCGATCAAATTGGCCTAGTTAAACCACTATCCTAAGTATAATTGACATTAATTGACATCAGTGGAGCATTAATTGCCATCATCCAATCACACCCACACCTACCTATAGTCAAGGAGGCTAACTTAGCCTTCTCCTATAGTCAAGGAGGCTAACTGGAGCACTCCAGGGGTGATCTGAGTGACATTAATGCACCTAATTGTTAACTGGTGGTTACAATCAGTTCAACCATCCAGTTAAGGTGCCTCTAGTCATTAAATATATTATTTAATGATTATTTATTATTATTTAATGATATGGAGTTAACAAGGTGCCTCCACCAACTTCTGATGGTCAGTTCAGCTTCAATTAACCTCATCGGGGTTCATTGGAGTCATGGAGCACTAGCACTTGATGGTTGGCTTGCTATGACATGTGTTTGATCTCCTTTAGTTGAGATTTAGTCATTTATTGCACTTTGACTTCAGTTAGGGTTTGGTGAGTCAATTAGGGTTTTGGTCAAGTGGTTAACTGAGTGTGATTGAATGGCTAAGTCTCAATTAAGCTAGACTCACTCACTGAAATCAAATTGTCTCCTTAGGTATTCGAATTCTTCATGGAGTTAAGCTATTGCTTAGCATTGGTATTGTAACCCTTCATTATTTATTAAATATACAGAGAGGAAACCAATTTCGGTTTCGATTAACACCAATTCATGAGTATTTGTTAATTATTCTTTGATGATTTTGATTCCTAGTTCCTATATCATGTGCAAGAATTAATATGGTATCAGAGCATGCGGTGGGACAAATATCAATCTCTCAAAAACAAGACTTTTGACAAATTTTTCCATGAAAAGTGAGCAATAGCTCAAAATTCCAGCACTGCACCAGAAGCCAAGGCTTACCACTCAATATCCCAAGTAAAGAACTTGTTGATCAAGCTTTCTTGATTGACTATGTTGGGTGTGATGAAATCCTAGAATGTGCAGTCTGTCCGACCTTATTTTGCCCTTTCTCTTTTGATTTTCAGGTTTCTACAGGTGAATCATTCGCTACAGCATATCCAGATGGCCTCCTCAGTACCTCTGTTGACTCTATACAATTACCACTTATGGAAAAGTAAAATGGATATTCAGCTATGTTCCAAAGGACTCTATAGAGTCGCCATGGACATTGAAGTTGAGCTGGGATCCACCATAGAAAAATCAAGATTCTTGAACAAGAAGGATGAAGCCTTCGGTTTCTTGTGCCTCTCTATTTTCGATGACCATCTCTTCCATCTTACGGATCTGAAGACACCGAAAAAAATATGGGACAAATTGGAATCTCTATACAGAAATCATGATGACTTGAGAGTTTACCAACTCGAAAATGAACTCATGTCTCTCCAACATTCCAATTTCGAGACTCTGAATGATTTCTTTACAAAGTTCAACCATATCGTTTTCCTCTTGAAGCAATGCAAAGTGGAGAAGTATGATGATCAACTCATCCTAGCCATCCTCTCCAAACTCGGGGCTGATTATTCAGTTTTTGTTTCTACATTCTGTGCGGGGAAGCTCACAATTTCTGGATGGAAGATGCCTACACTCAATGCCTTCATTGAGTCCCTAACTAATGAACATGACAAGCTTGTCCAGATGGGGATCATCCGATCTTCCCGTGATCAAGCCCTCCATGTCTTAGGGCCCAAATATCTGAAGGGTAAAGGAAAGCAGCAAAAAACCAGAAAACTAAATTTGATGCTCCCAAGCCTAGAGTTGAAAATCAGCAACATGATGAATCTTCTGGCTCAAGGAAGAATAAAGGAAAAGGGCACAATGGGAAAGAAAAATTCAAGTGTTCTTACTACGGGAAGGGTTTTCACCCTAAACATGCCTGCATGAAGAAAAATCTTGATGAAGAAACCTCTCTCCTTGAGAGGAATCACATCAATCTTTCGGAGAGCTTTCGGAGGAGAGATCACCAAGATCGGGAACCACAGCATGAGAAAGGTCATGCCCTCATGGCAAGCACTTCGAAGTCCAAAGCACTGCTGATTGACAGTGGAGGTTAAAATCACATGATGGCTGAAAAAGACTCCTTTTCATCCTTAGAGACTAGAAAATCCATCCCCATCCACATGGGAGATGACTCCACCATCATTTCCGAAGGACAAGGTACTGTAGATCTAGAAAATGGTTTTTTTTCTAAAGTTTTGTATGTACCGTCTCTAGCAGCAAATATCCTTAGTGTCTATCAGATGACACATATAGGAATGCCTAAGAGAGTCTCTTTTATCCCAAATGATGTTGAGATAACAGAAATTGCATCCGGGAAACTCATTGCAAAAGGCCTTGCAAATCATCATGCAAAAGCCTATGAGTTCTCTCACTTTGTTGCAGATGCAAAGCCCACCACTCTGCTAACTCATGGAAATGAGGTTAGTAGGTTGTGGCATGAGAGGTTTGGCCATATCAATTTCAAATATTTGCAGCAATTACAGAAAAACTCCATGGTTGAAGGCCTCCCGATCATCAAGGCAACCACAGGAGTCTGCAAGGGCTGTGTGATTGGAAAACACCCTGAGCACAAGTTCGATTAGGGGAAGGCAAACCGAGCTACAAGAATATTGGGGCTGATACATTATGATATCAGCGGTCCAATGTCTGTCACATCCATGAATGGATCAAGGTACCTCCTTGCTTTTATTGATGATTTTTCAAGGTATACATGGGTTTTCTTTGTCAAAAAGAAATCAGAAGTATGTGAAAAAAAATTTGAATTGAAGGCCTTGATCGAAAATGCCTCTGGGCTTAAGATCAAGATATTGATATCTGATAATGGAGGGGAGTATGTTAGTAATGAGTTGCTATACATTTACTCCCAAATTGGTATTCAGGTCCAACATTCAATTCCCTACACTCCCCAACAGAACGGAGTAGTGGAAAGGAAGAACCGGTCTCTCGAAGAGATGACCACCTGTATGTTGGAGTCAAAGAAGCTTGCTAAAAATTTGTGGGCTGAAGCCATGCATGCTGCAGCATACATTCAGAATAGGGTGCCACATTCATCGGTGAAATGAAATACTCCTTTCTAAGCATACTTCGGGCACAAGCCAGATGTGTCGAACCTACGGGTGTTTGGGTCCACTGCATGGGCCCAGATTCCGCTTGATAAAAGAAGGGATTTGCAACCACAGAGCATAGAATGTTTGTTTATTGGGTATCCTGATGAATATAAAGGATTCAAGCTGCTGGATATCAATACCAAACAGATCATCATCGAGAGAAGTGTCAAGTTCAATGAGCCTCTTCAGGAGGTGGAACTAGTGAAGGAGAAAACTGTTGAATTTCCTTCCTATTCCACTGAATATTTGAATGATGAAATTGGGGGTGTTGACCCTGATTTGGATCCTCTGATTTCTGATATCAGTGTGCAGCAATCATCAGATACTGAATCAGAACCTGAAGTGCAAAATCATCTTCCTACATGGGCCCAAAAGACACTTTCCTCTGCAGGAGACAACATTGGAAATCCGGATGATCCAAGGAGAACCCAGTCTGATTTCCAAAGAGCAGGTATTGCGCTCTCTTGTTCTAATAATTTGATGTCTGAAACTTGCTATTTGATGATTATTTCAGATCCAAAATCCTACTACCATGCTTGGAATGATCCGAGATGGCAAGTTTCCATGGATGAAGAGATGAATTCTCTTCAGAAAAACACTACTTGGGAGTTAGTTTCTCTTCCTCCGGGAAGGAAATTGGTTCAATGCAAGTGGGTGTTTCGGAAAAAGGTTGCTGATGATGGAAGCAATTGCAAATATAAGGCAAGTATGGTATAAAAATGTTTCTCTCAGGTCCAAGGAGTGGACTACCATGATACCTTTGCACCGGTTGCAAAAATGGACTCCATCCGTCTTGTTTTGGCTATTTCCGCATCCAAGCACTGGGAGGTGCATCACATGGATGCTAAGTTAGCCTTTCTGCATGTAGATATTCATGAGGAGATATACATGAAACAGCCTTAGGGCTACATCACTGATCCATCTTTGGTTTGCAAGCTAAAGAAGTCACTATACGGGTTAAAACAGGCCCCAAGAGAGTGGTATTCCAAGATGGATGCCTTCCTTCTCTCGCAAAACTTTCAGAGATGTAGATCAGATCCAAATGTGTATTTATAGAATCATGATGTTCATCTAATTATAATTGTTTTATATTTTGATGACTTACTGATCACAGGTAGCACAATTTCCTCCATTTCAGCCATCAAAACTGCTCTCCACAATGCCTTTGAAATGAGTGATTTGGGGCTTCTAAAACAATTTTTGGGGCTCAAAATCGAGCAAAATTATGATGGGATTATGGTCACTCAGTCCAAGTACATTTCAGACCTGTTAGTAATTTTAACATGGCTGAATGTGGGCCTGCACCATTCCCTTTCCTTTTAGGGATCAGCCTTGAAGAAGGAAAAAGCACACCTCCCATGGACTGCACTATCTATCGACAGTCGATTGGTAGCTTGTTGTACTTGACACATTCTCAGCCTGATATTTGTTATGCCATGAATGCTGTATCAAGATACATGCAGCATCCTCATGTTCTTCATTGGAAGGAAGCCAAGAGGATCCTCCAGTACATTCAGGGAACCAGGACCTACGGCATTCACTATGCTGCAGACTCCGAGCTAGAGCTGGTTGGATACACAGATTCTGATTGGGTGGGTGATTCTATTGATCAGAAGTCAACTTCTGGATATGTATTCATGTTTGGTGGTGGCCCTATTTTCTGGTCAAGCAAAAAGCAGGTTGCGATAGCACTATCTTCAACAGAGGCCGAGTATCGAGGAGCGGTGAATGCTTGCATCCAAGTAGTTTGGTTGCAAGGCATTCTTTCAGAGTTTGATCTTGGTAGTACTTTGTCCACTATCCTCTTTTGTGACAACCAAGGTGCTATTAAGATACCCACGGATCCAGTTACCAGGTAGAGGACCAAGCATGTAGAGATTCACATGCACTACATCAAGGAGCTAGTGCATGACAGGACCATCATTCTGCAATACTGCCCGACTGATGAGCAGATTGCAGACATATTCACCAAGAGATTTTCAGAAAAGAAGTTCACTTACCTCTGTTCGTTGTTGGGGGTGATTTCATCAGGGTGATCCAGACTACTTTCAGTGTTCAGCTTGAGGGGGGGGTTTTCCAACTGGGTTTTCCCTCTTTTCCTCACTTACTTTGTTTTGAGCATTGTTTCAGTTTCAGCATTGTACAGGGTGACCTATGGCCTTACTTTCTAGGGCCCTAGCATTTTATGCATCTATGTTTTCTAACTCTTCCTGAGTATAGCTTAAGGGGGGGTGTTGGAGACATTTACCATCATACACACTCTTTCGATCAAATTGGCCTAGTTAAACCACTATCCTAAGTATAATTGACATTAATTGACATTAGTGGAGCATTAATTGCCATCATCCAGTCACACCCATGCCTACCTACAGTCAAGGAGGCTAACTTAGCCTTCTCCTACAGTCAAGGAGGCTAACTGGAGAACTCCGGGGGTGATCTGAGTGACGTTAATGCACCTAATTGCTAACTGGTGGTTACAATCAATTCAACCAGTCAGTTAAGGTGCCTCCAGTCATTAAATCTATTATTCAATGATTATTTTTTATTATTTAATGATATGGAGTCAACAAGGCGTCTCCACCAGCTTCTGATGGTCAGTTCAGCTTCAGTTAGCCTCATCGGGGTTCATTGGAGTCATGGAGCACTAGCACTTGATGGTTGGCTTGCTATGACATGTGTTTGATCTCCTTCAGTTGAGATTCAATCATTTATTACACTCCGACTTCAGTTAGGGTTTGGTGAGTCAATTAGGGTTTTGTTCAAGTGGTTAACTAAGTGTGATTGAATGGCTAAGTGTCAGTTAAGCTAGACTCACTCACTGAATTCGAATTGTCTCCTTAGGTATTCGAATTCTTCATGGAGTTAAGATATTTCTTAGCATTGGTATTGTAACCCTTCATTATTTATTAAATATACAGAGAGGAAACCAATTTCGGTTCCTATTAACACCAATTCATGAGTATTTGTTAATTATTCTTTGATGATTTTGATTCCTAGTTCCTAGATCATGTGCAAGAATCAATAAATAGTTTTTAAGAACCTCACCAAAATTTGACGAGCATGAACTAACACTTTTCCAACTTCAGGTGCCATCTTCCATAGGATTAATATAGTCATCTATTCAAGAAGAAATGTTGTAAATGTTATCCATCCCTTCATCATCATAGTCCTCTCTGGCAGGTTCAATGTACCTCTACCTTTCCAAAGGATCCAAAGGGGTGAGTACTCTCACTTCTGATTTTTCAAATGACAATATTATCTTTTTGAAGTTAATATTGGCCTGATTCAATGGAGCAGTTGATACCCGGGACTATTGGATAACAGTTGGTATCATCGAGAATTTATATGACCTCAAAGTCTGTGAAAGTGCGTAGTCCCTCCACTTCGATATGAATTTTGTCATTCATCCAAATGGTATGGCCTTCTGTTGATTAGCCAGTTGAATTTGAACTGAAGAGCACACCAGCTTCCAATTCCCCATACGTTCCCATGTTTTTTAAGTAAGAATATTAACATCTTAACCCATATATAATATGAAAAATCCCATGCCATAATCCCCAATTTGTGCACTTTTGACACCAAATATTTTAATGTAGAAACCCCAATATGGGAAAAAATAACAAAAACATTCATTATTAAATATTCATAGCAGAACACATTATGCCTATGCACACATCCTACATACCTCTCCTCAACAACCCATTACAAAAGATCTGTGCACACAACCTGCAAATCGCCAATCACCCTTGCGACTCAACTGAAATTCACACTTTGAAATAACCCAAAATATTGCATTAAGTTTACAACAAACATGTAGAATTCTCTAAAAAAACTAACCCCAAAAATCTCATACCATTACCTATTTATAGGATTTTCATAGCCTTTTATCTTGTGCCCACTACGCGATCCTAATAATGTAAGGGGACAAACACTCATAACCCCCTAACCAACCTTTTGGTTGGAATTTGTCAAACAAACCAACTTTGTAAAATATCACCCTCTTCTTCGAAGTTGTCCACTTCGTCAAACCACTTCATTTCAGCCCCATTAACACCAAAATTGTTTCTTAAAAACTAGTACCCAAAATTTCCTAGGGCCAACAAGATAAAAGTTGGCATACATAAATGGTTAGTATTTAGAGGCTTTGAATATTTAAAAGGAAATTTCCAACCTAAAAATTTCCATAACCTAATCCTATCATAGCTAGAAAAAAAATCCAAACCTTATAAATGTTTAAAATACTTTTATGAAGCAATTTCTAACCTAAAAGTTATATAACCTAATCCTATGATAGCTAGAAAATATACAAACCTTATAAATATTTAAATTAATTTTTTTTTATAATCAACATAGATTTATTTTAAACCAAAATTTATCAAATACGTCAAAAAAAAATTATAACTAAATTTTTTTTGATCCATGTGGATGTTTAATATATGTAGGTTTAAGATAAATCTCAAAAAAATATTGTTTGCCTACTTCTTATTATTTGTTTTGTTTCGATCTAAAAACATCACTAGATGTTGAATTGAATGCGTGGAAGACTACATGAGGAAACATGGAGCATAGGGAACAACTCCTTGATACAATTGTCATTGGCTCAAAGAATTCACAACCACTGCCCACAATGAACTAGGTTGATTTCTTGGTGATTTCTTGGTAATACATTAGATTGGATAATGTTCATTAGTTTGTAAATATTCTAGAATCACAAATTAAAATTTAAGTTTGTTGGGTTTGAAAGAAATCAATTAAGATGTTGTAATAATTTGGGGTGATAAGGATTGAACTATCGAGATAGAAAAGGCTTATCTACTCCAAAGGTAACGATTTGTAAAATTTACTTGATGCAAAGGAAGATAAATTGTTACTATGTCCAATCAGATTAAGTTCAACTTTCTATTTTATATTTGCAGGAATATTGGAGACAAGTGTAAGGTTATGGTGATAAAATACTACGGGCATGTTTCTCTGTTGGAGAAACCCGCTGAGTTGAAGGAGACCCACAGTTATATATCATATAGATACACTTTGTGATAATGTGTTAAGATTTGTAAGATTTTGTGATTTGTTTTATGTTAAAGTTGGAATCATAGTGTGTTAATGTTTGTAAGAGTTTGTGATTTGTTTTATGTTACAATTGGAATTGTAGTGTGTCAATGTTTGTAAGAGTTTGTGATATATTTTTAGTGTGAATTTTAATTCAGTGTGAACATTGATTATATTTAAGGGTGCTAGTTCAATGGAGAATTAGCACCTACCTTACAGGCAGGAGGTTGGTGGTTTGATTCCTCCATGCCCTATCTACATAAATTGATGATTAATTAAATGACCAGTTAACAACAATCAATCACTAAATAGATGATCAGCTAACAACAATCAATAAATAAATAAAGGACTAGTCAACAACAATCAGTGACTAAATAAATGACTAAACGTACTACCAAACAATGATAATCAATGACCAAATAAGTGACCAAATAACAACAATTAATGACCAAATAAATGACTAAATATATGGCCAATGCATGAATCAATTCAAGTAATTTATCACCAATTTGGTTGGGTGGTAATTCATTGCTCACTTATGACTAGCGATCATGATACTAAATTTAATCATTTATCATGCATTTTTAGTCATTTTTTAGTCACTTATTACCCATTTTGTACTAGTGATAGTTTTGACAAGTTAGAAGATGACGGAAGTTAGAATTGTAGCAAAGATTAGAAAACTGTGGTTGAATGTGGGTGTATGTAGGGAACTCTGAAATAAAATGGCATTTGTCTTCAATGTTCACAGATTCACATAGATGACAAATCTTGTCCACCCATGGTGTTTTAGGAATCGCCTAGCGCCTTAATTGGCTATGAAGCTCAAGGAAGTTCATTCGTGTCTTGGCTATACAATTTTTTTCTTCGAACTGGTTGGTTAAGACAGAGAAATAATTCTTATCTTTTAGATTAAGGTTAATGATATCCCTGTAGTATTTTAATTTCTTTTAAGCTCTAAATATTTCTAGTCCCACACTTTCTCTTTAAACTTAGATGTGATAATATTTTGCAAAGTGACATTTGTGTCAATCCCTCAATGGTTTAACCAAGACATGCCATCTTTATACCATCATTTCTTAATCCATACATGGTTTTGACAAGAATTTAAAGAAATTTTAAGTAGTCTCTGGTCTTCCTTGTTATTTATCATGTTCTTGTACATTAGGTACCGAGTCATAGTGATGTTTTCGATGGGGGGAAGACCCACTTCTATAAAGAGAATGGGATATGGCATATTGCTTTTAATTTTGAGGTTATACCTAATAAAACATTTTTTAATTTGCTCAATCTTTTTCCAGGATTCTTGAGAGATGTTGCAACCCTAAACTTCACACCCCTACAAGTTAAAGGGAGTGATGAGAGTTTCAAAAAAGAACTTATTTTTATCCCACATGAGGTGATGTGTTGATTACAATTTCTTTTAAGGCCAAATTAAGATTTTCACCCTTATTTAATCCTTTTCCCTATAATATAGTTCTAGTTGAGCTTGTTATTGTCATATTCAAAATTATAGTAAGTGTCTTTCTTGGACTTGATAATAATAACTTTAGTTTTGTTGGTGTCAACACACAAACCCGTGTTAGAGCATAAATAATTGAGAATCCTTAATTGTTTAAATCAAGGTCAGAAACACCTTACCATATGAACAATATCATCAACATAAAAAAGTAAGATGATAAAGACTATTCAAGCTAAAATTTTAATATCCACTCAATTAACACACTTTTTAACTTGGCAATTTGGCATTTAAAAGAGACAATTGTCACTTGTGATAAGACATAAACTATGCTTTAAGCTGATCATGACCGATTTTCTTAAATCATTTAGAGAAAGCCTAACAACCATCCTAGCTTGTATCTAATAAAAATATTATTTAAAATTTAAATTTCATATAATGTTTTGGGGTTGTACTCAGGGTTCAAAATTGAACCCGTCGCATTCCGTCAAAGGGCCCTCAACACATCAGAGAAGTGCCATTAAAAAAATGGTCGTCATTTAAAATGCTAATTTTGATTCTTAATTGTTTTTAAGGAAGTGCACAAATTGAGTTTAAATTTCATTAAAAGGGTGGCCTTACAACAATTCAAACATTAATTCTAACTTCCATCACCTGCAAGCTTGAGTGGAGTTAATAAGTTATCACTAATTTCATTAAAAGAGCGGCCTTACAACAAGTCAAACATTAATTCTAACTTCCATCACCTGCAAGCTTGAGTGGAGTTAATAATTTATCACCGTGTGTTATAGATAAAAATGACACATCTCTGCCTGTGACCACTTTCCTATGTTTTCGTCGCATGTTGACACTTTCATGACGACACTTCATGAAAGTCACTGAAAGTCACTAAGAAAACACCTAAATTGGAGGACCCATAACTTGAGTTTTGTAACTCTGTTTGACCTCATATCTACACCGTTGGAAAGGTATTTCTGTTAGCTAAAACTTTCTAGAATACACCAAAGTCTGAAAATGCACAAAAATACCCTAAAATGAGTTTTTTGATGTGTACGCGAGTTTCCTTAAGGAAACCCACGTACATACGTGAGTTGTTGTATATAATAGTCATGTACGCCTTAAATACATGACTTTTTGCATTACAACCCATGTATACCTCCTCATGTATGTGAATTTTGTTTCTGCAACCCGCGTACGCCTCCTGAAAATGTCAAAAAAATACGTATTTTGAAATTCGGGTAGTTTGGATAGTTATGCAACTGACTCCTTCAGTTGTAACCACTTTGTCTTCGACCCTAACTCTTCATTAAGCATATAAATAGAGGTAGGGAGGTCCATGAGAGGAGACTTGAATCTTTGCATTGTTATGTTAGAGGAATTGGAGCTCTCTTTGCCCATACCTTTGCCCTAAAAGCGTTCTCCTTGTGTTGTAGAGCTTGGAGGCTGAGTTCCTTGGAGAAGAGAAGCAGCAAAACCAGATCAAGGTTTCATGAGGTGCAAAACTTGAAGAGAAGGTATACTTGTACTTGTTTTCAAGATTAATAAAGATGTGATGTCCTTCTTCTTCCCAAATAATTGTTCAATGTGTGATTGAAACTCTGTTTATGATCATATGATAATGTTAATCAGATCATTATTTCATGTTTATTTGATTATCATTTGTTTATATGTGGTCATATTGGTTTGGAGAAGGTATAACTTGTTTTGCAGGTCTCTTGGGGAAGAGGAGCAGGAGAAGGGCTAGAGAAAGCTTGGACCAGCCTTTAGTTAATCAAGTGCGGACCTTTCTTATCTCTAATTATTGCTTATATATACTTGCAGAACTATATGCATCTATTAATCTCACACAGTGATCTAGGGACTAAACACAAGTCTCATCAAATATTAATAACAATAAGTCATGAAAATGGTGTAATTGGGCTACAGAATGAATAGTCGCTCTGTATATTCACACAAAGAATGAGTAATACAATACAAGATCATGTTGTAAGCATGAATGAAAAAGCAATTCGAATTCCCAAGGAGATCATTCGAATTGAATGAGTGAGTCTAGCTTAACTAAATGTAAGCCACAGTCAACACTCAAGTTAACCACCGATCAAAACCCTAATTGACTCAACTAAGTCCTAACTAAAGTTGGAGTGCAATAAATGGCTGAGTCTAACTGAAAGTAGCTCAGACACATGTCACTGCAAGCCAACCAATAAGTGGTAGTGCATCAATGACTCCAATGAACCCCGATGAGGTTAACTGAAGTGTAACTGACCATCAAAAGTGGTTGGAGGCGCCCCTGTTGACTCCAATTCATTAAATAATCATTACATAATCAATTTAAGGAAGGAAGGTGCCTTCACTGCCTTTTTTAACTGATTGTAACCATCAGTTAGTAATATGGTGCATTAATGACACTCAGATCACCCCTGGAGTGCTCCAGTTAGCCTCCCGAATGTAGGAGAAGGCTAAGTTAGCCTCCTTGACCGAAGGTAGGCATGGATGTGATCTAGCTGATGTCATCTAGTGCTCCTTTGATGTTATTTAAGTCAATAATACTTAGGATAGTGGTTTAACTAGGCCAAATTGACCAAAATGAGTGTGTATGGTGGTAAATGTCTCCAACACCCCCCCTTAAGCTATACTCAAGAGGAGTTAGAAAACATAAATGCATAAAAATTCTATGGCCCTAGCAACTAATTCCATAGGTCACCCTTTACAATGCTAAAACTGAAAACAATGCTAAAAAAAACTAAGTGAGGAAAAGAGGGAAAACCCAGTGGGAAACCCCCCCCCCTCAAGCTAAACACTGAAAGTAGTCTGAATCACCCTAATGAACTTACCCCCAATAGTGAATTAAGTTAAGTGAACTTCTTTTCTGAAAATCTCTTGGTGAATATGTCTGCAATCTGCTCATTAGTCGAGCAGTATTGCAGAATGATGGTCCTGTCATGCACTAGCTCCTTGATATAGTGCATGTGGATCTATACATGCTTGGTCCTCTTCCTGGTAATGGGATCTGTGGATATATTAATAGCACTTTGATTGTCACAAAATAGGACAGTGGAAAAAGTACTACCAAGATCAAACTTTGAAAGAATGCCTTGCAACCAAACTGCTTGGATGTAAGCATTCACCGCTCCTCGATACTCGGCCTCTACTGAAGATAGTGCTATGGTAGCCTGCTTTTTGCTATACCAGAAAATGGGGCCACCACCAAACATGAATACATATCTAGAAGTAGACTTCTGATCAATAGAATCACCCGCCCAATCGGAATCTGTGTATCCAACCAGCTCTAGCTCGGAGTCTGCAGCATAGTGAGTGTTGTAGGTCCTGGTTCCCTAAATATACTGGAGGATCCTCTTGGCTACCTTCCAATGAATATCATGAGGCTGTTGCATGTATATTGATACAAAATTCATGGAATAACAGATATCAGGCTGAGAATGTGTCAAGTACAACAAGCTACCAATTAGTTGTCGATAGATAGTGCAGTCCATGGGAGGTGTGTTTTTTCCGTCTTCAAGGCTGATCCCTGAAAGGAAAGGGAATGGTGCAGGACTACCTTCAGCCATGTTAAACTTGAATAACAGGTATGATATGTATTTGTACTGAGTGACGATAATCCCATCATAATTTTGCTCAATTTCGAACCCCAAAAATTGTTTTAGGAGCCCCAAATCACTCATTTCAAAAGCATTGTGGAGAGCAGTTTTGATGGCTGAAATGGAAGCAACTGTGCTACCTGTGATCAGTAAGTAATCAAAATATAAAACAATAATAATCAAATTACCATCATACTGCTATAAATACACATTTGTATCTGATCTACACCTTTGAAAGTTTTGCGAGAGAAGGAAGGCATCCATCTTGGAATACCACTCTCTTGGGGACTGTTTTAACCCGTATAGTGACTTCTTTAGCTTGCAAACCAAAGATGGATCAGTGATGTAGCCCTCAGGCTGCTTCATGTATATCTCCTCATGAAGATATCCATGTAGAAAGGCTGAATTAACATCCATATGATGCACTTCCCAGTGCTTAGATGCTGAAATTACCAAACTAGGCAGATGGAGTCCTTTTTTGCAACCGGTGCAAAGGTCTCATGGTAGTCCACACCTTGGACCTGAGAGAAACCTTTTTCCACAAGCCTTGAATTATATTTTCAGGTGTCACCATCAGAAGCAACCTTGTTCTGAAACACCCACTTGCATTGAACCAATTTCCTTCCCGGAGGAAGAGAAACTAGCTCCCAAGTAGTGTTTTTCTGAAGAGAATTCATCTCTTCATCCATGGCAACTTGCCATATTGAATCCTTCCGAGCATGGTAGTAGGATTTTGGTTCTGAAATAATCATCAAATAGAAATTTTTGGACAGCAAATTATCGGGACAATAGATCGCAATACCTGCTCTTTGGAAATCATACCGAGTTCTCCTTGGATCATCCGTATTTCCAATGTTATCTCCTACGGAGGAAAATGTCTGACGGGCCCATTTGGGAAGATGATTTTGTACTTTAGGTTCTGATTAAGCATCTGATGTTTGCTGCACACTAATATCATAAATTAGAGGATCCAAATCAGGGTCATCACCCCCAATTTCATCATCCAAATATTCAGTAGAATAGGAAGGAAATTCAGCAGTTTTCTCCTTCACTAGTTCCACCTCCTGAAGAGGTTCATCGAACTTGACACTTCTCTCGATGATGATCTATTTTTTTTTATATCCAGTAGCTTGAAACCTTTTGATTCATTGGGATACCCAATAAACAGACATTCTATGCTTTGCGTTTGCAAAGCCCTTCTTTTATAAAGTGGAATCTGGGCCCATGGAGTGGACCCACACACCCGCAGGTTCGACACATCCGGCTTGTGTCCAAAGTATGCTTCAAAAAGGGTCTTCCCTTTCATGGATGAGTGTGGAACCATTTTATGAATATATGCTTCAGCATGCATGGCTTCATCCCACAAATTTGCAGCCAACTTCTTTGATTCCAACATACAGGTGGTCATCTCCTTGAGAGACCGATTCTTCCTTTTCGCTACTTCGTTCTGCTGGGGAGTGTAGCGAATTGAATGCTGGAACTGAATACCACTTTGGGAGAATATGTGTAGAAAATCATTATTGAACTACTTTCCACCATTATCAGATCTCAAGATCTTGATCTTAGCCCAAAGGCATTCTCGATCAAGGCCTTCAGTTCAGAAAAATTTTCACATACTCCAGACTTCTTTTGAGAAAGAAGACCCATGTGTACCTTGAAAAATCATCAATAAAAGTCAAAATATACCTTGATCCATTCATGGATATGATAGGCATCAGACCACTGATATCAGAATGTATCAGCCCCAATATGCATGTAGCTCGGTTTGCCTTCCCCCGATCGAACTTGTGCTCAAGGTGTTTTCCAATCACACAGCCCTTGCAATTTCCAGTGGTTGCCTTGATGACCGGGAGGCCTTCAACCATGGATTTTTTCTGTAATTGCTGCAATTATTTGAAATTTATATGGCCAAACCTTTCATGATATATCCTACTAACTTTATTTCCATGATTTAGCAGAGCGGTGGGCTTTACATCCGCAACAAAGTGAGAGAACTCATAGGCTTTTGCATGATGGTTTGCAAGGCCTTTAGCAATGAGTTTCCCGGATGCAAGCTTCATTATCTCAACATAATTTGGGCTGAAAGAAACTCTCTTAGACACTCTTGTATGTGTCATCTGATAGACACTAAGGAGATTTGATGCCAGAGACAGTACATACAAAACATTTGAAAAATAGCCATTCTCAAGATCAACTGTACCTTGTCCTTCTGAAATGATGGTGGAGTCATTTCCCATGTGGATGGGGATGGATTTTTTGGTCTCCAAGGATGAAAAGGAGTTTCTTTCAGCCATCATGTGGTTCAAAGCTCCAGAATCAATCAAGAGTGCTTCGGACTTCAAAGTGCTTGCCATGAGGGCATGACCTTTTTCATGTCGTGGTTCCCGATCTTGTTGATCTCTCCTCTGAAAGCTTTCTGAAAGATTGATGTGATTTCTCTCAAGGAGAGAGGTAGCTTCATCAAGCTTCTTCTTCATGCAAGCATGTTTAGGGTGGAAGCCCTTCCCGCAGTATGAACACTTGACGTTTTCCTTTCCATGTTTCCCTTTTCCTTTGTTCTTCCTTGAGCCGGAAGACTCATCACGATGTTGGTTTTCAACTTTAGGATTAGGAGCTTCGAATTTAGTTTTTGGGTTCTTCTACTGCTTTCCTTTACCCTTCAGATCTTTGGGCCTCGAGACATGGAGGGCTTGATCACATGAGGATCTGATGATCCCCATCTGGACAAGCTTATCATGTTCACTTGTTAGGGACTCAATGAAGGCATTAAGTGTTGGCATCTTCCATCCAGGGGTTGTGAGCTTCCCGGCACGGAATGTAGAGACAAAAACTGAATAATAAGCTCCAATTTTGGAGAGTATGGTGAGGATGAGCTGATCATCCGCCTTGTCCACTTTGCATTGCTTCAAGAGTAAGACAGTGTGCTTGAACTTTGTGAAAAAGTCATTCAATGTCTCAAAATTGGAAGGCTGGAGAGACATCAATTCATTTTTCATCTGGTAAACTCTAATAATCATCCTACTTTCCATATAGGGTTTCCAATTTGTCTCAAATTTCCTTTGGAGTCTTCAATCCCGAAAGATGGAAAAGAAGATCCTGGGAAATAGAGAGGCACAATAATTCAAATGCTTCATCCTTATTGTTCAAGAATCTTGATTTGTCTATAGCATAACCAGGCTCATCTTAAGTGTCCATGGTGACTCTATAGAGTCCTTTGGAGTGTAACTGAATCTCCATGTCTCCTTTTCATGAGTGGAAATTGAATGGAGTCAAAATATCTATTGAGGAGGCCATTTGGATCTACTAGAGCCAATGCTTCACCTGTAGAAAACCTGAAAATCACAACAAAAAGGGAAATGTAAGGTCAGATAGCCTACACATTTTAGCCTTTCATCACACCCAGCATAGTCAATCAAGCAAGCTTGAACAACAAGTTCTTTACTTGGGGTATTAAGTGGTAAGCCTTGGCTTCTGGTGCAGTGCTGGATTTTTGAGCTATTGCTCAATTTTCATGCAAGATCTGTCAAAAACCTTGTTTTTGAGAGATCTGAGCTTCATCCCGCTATGAGCTCTGATACCATATTAATCTCACATAATTATATAGGGACTAAACGCAAGTCTTATAAAATATTAATAACAATAAGTCATGAAAATGGTGTAATCGGGCTACAGAATGAGTAACCGCTCTGTATATCCACATAAAGAATGAGTAATACAATACAAGATCATGCTGCAAGCATGAATGAAAAAGCAATTCGAACCCCCAAGGAGGTCATTTGAATTGAATGAGTGAGTCTAGCTTAACTGAATGTAAGCCACAATCAACACTCAAGTTAACCACCGATCAAAGCCCTAATTGACTCAACTGAGCCCTAACTGAAGTTGGAGTGCAATAAATGACTGAGTCTAACTAAAAGTAGCTCAGACACATGTCACTGCAATCCAACCAACAAGTGGTAGTGCATCAATGACTCCAATGAACCCCAATGAGGTTAACTGAAGTGTATCTGACCATCAGAAGTGGTTGGAGGCGCCCCTGTTCACTCCAATTCATTAAATAATCAATTTAATGAAGGAAGGCACCTTCACTGCCCTGTTTAACTGATTGTAGCCATCATTTAGCAATATGGTGCATTGATGACACTCAGATTACCCCTGGAGTGCTCCATTTAGCCTCCCCAAATGTAGGAGAAGGCTAAGTTAGCCTCCTTGACTGAAGGTAGGCGTGGATGTGATCTAGCTAATGTCATCTAGTGCTCCTATGATGCTAATTAAGTCAATAATACTTAGGATAGTGGTTTAACTAGGCCAAATTGACCAAAATGAGTGTGTATGGTGGTAAATGTCTCCAACATCATCCACCTTTCAACCCCAGTATGTTGATGGCCTCTTAAACCCTAGCCATAGGATACTTTCCTTTACAACAGAACTGGCGACTCCACTAGGGAAAGCCTTGTCTATTTGGGGTTTCTTTGTCTTTATTTCAGCCTTTTGTAAACTTTCAGGTCTTTCTTACAAGTTAGGAACACCTTTTGAGTTTGTTCGAACACCTTTCCTGCCTTCCTAGGTTAGTTTTTTATCCTTTTGTGCCTTCTGTTATCCATACGTGACTTTCATGCTAAACAGTTGCATGTATATGTTGTATACGTGACTTGCACAACCTGCAACCCACGTTTCATACGCGACCTGCCTTAAGGCAACCCGTGTATGCACCTGAATTTGTGTTCTTTCATCATTTTTTAGGGTTTTTGGGTGATTTGAGGGCTTTTGTAGGGTCTTCAAAGGTCTTCTGCATGTGGATGACTCCTGAGAGGTTGTTTTATCTCTATTAAGTGCTCTTTGTCTATATTGTAAGTCTCTTTCAAGTCTTTGAACTTGTTTTTGCTGCCTCCCCCCCCCCCCCCCCCCCCTCCTTCTTTGGCTTGACCTTGTTGGACAAGGTACTGAGCACCCTCTGTTTGTAGGTTTAGATTGATACTTGGGACTTCTTGACCTTTGTTTATGTCAGTCTTATTGCTCAGTCTCTTCATTCCAAATTTTTTGGCTTGTTTACCTTTGTGAGCCTTCCTTTCAAGAGAGGTTGATATCCAACTTTAGGGAAACCTAGGGTTTGTTTGTGGGGTGTAGAGTAGTTGTCTATTTTCTTTGCTTATAGTACTTGCTTGCATTAGTTGATAGGCCATTTTTTATTTTGCATTTATAAAATAAAAATAAAAAAACACATGTTTGCTTTATATGCATGTAGATTAGGTTTTTAGTCTAGATTGCATGGCATATCATTGTTTTTGAAAAAAATAAAAAGAATTTGTTCTTTTGTGGCTTTCAAGTTTCTATTTGAAAAAGAAGAAGAGAATAGTTTTTGCTTTTTGCATTTCAGTTCTCTTTGTTTAGTCATTTTGTTTCAACTTCGAGTCAAAACACCACATAAGTTTCATGCCATTTACCCTCTGACTAAAAACAACCCTTAAAATAAACGATATAATTTAAAAATTATTAGTAAGTTTTATTTTATAGGGTCATACACCAACTAGCTCAGGCTAGACTTGTGGGATAAGGAGTTTAAAATACCCACAAGTATAAAATTGCAGACGTAGTTGGCCAATCACTAGGTAAACCCTTTTCTATGTTGGTTGTATCTAGGAAGCTCCTCTCAAATGGGAGTTAAACACGAGGCCGCGTGGAGGCTTGGACTGAGGAGATAATCCTTTGATTTCTTGTCAAAGCGTAGACCAAGGTTTTTACGCATCTGGGGATTCTGTCTTAGATAGTGTTTCGGGATTTGCTACCCTACCCATGCATACGAACCAGGCTTGCGACTATCCCCCCAAACTGTCAATATAGTTAAGGTAGCCTTTAGTCTCTTTGACATCTAGGGTTCATACATAGGTACACCAGAAGGCTATTTCTGGTTGACCTTGGACGGGCTTGGAAGGTAAACCCGGTAGAAGGTGTGGGATGGCGGTGGGTGATTCCTCCGCTTGTGCCTAAGAACATCTACAGGGACACCAAGTAAATGTCTATCATCTTTCTTTTGGAAAGCGTATCTTATACATGTTTGTCTATTTGGCTTTAGGAATTTTTTAGTGAGTGTTGTGTGGTTTCTCTGTACTTAGTTTTCCTTCAGGTGTTTGCTTTGTACTTTTGGTTTCCTATAAACCTTGGACTCTATATTATTGTTTGAAACTATGGCTAACACCTCTTCGAACACCAACCGAGAGATCCCCATGTTGGGAACTCCTTGTTCTATTGCTCTCACAAGGAATGTTGGTGTTCCTTTGATGACCACCTTGAATATACCTGGATTCACCCTAGGGCTACCAGTGTGTTTGTTTTCCACTCCAACTTCCTTGAATGCTCCTAATGCTTTGCAATTAAGCTCCTTATATCAAAGGAATCAAAACACTACTTCCCCTTCACCTATAGTTGATTCTCCTCCTCCTTCTACCTCATGCGGTAAAAGTACGGATACTAGTAACCGATAGTTTAAAAGGAGTAAAAGAAGGAGGAATAGGAAGAAGGCACATAAGAAAGGGGGCACCCATTCAACCTCTGTAGTTCAAGTTGAACCTCACCACCTAGCCTCTGTTCTTCATGTTGGGGGCACCTATCCAACCTCTGCAGGTCATGTTGGATCTAAGCACTCAACCTCTGCAAGTCAAGTTGATCTTCACCATCCAGCGTCTGTTGATCATGCTGGTGGGATCCTTCCAACCTTTCTAGGTCACGTTGGATCCAGTCACTCAGCCTCTGTAGTTCATGCTGAGGGAACCCATTCAACCTCTGATGTTCAAGTTGAACCTCCCCATCCAACCTCTACAATTCATATTGGATCCATCCACCCAGCCACTGTAGTTCATGTTGGGGGCACACACTCAACTGTTGCAAAGCATGTTGATCCTAACCATTCATCCTCTGTTGTTCATGTTGGTGGTGCCTTTCCAACCTCTGCAAGTCATGTTGGACCCAGTCTCTCAACCTCTGCAAGTCATGCTGGGGGCAATCTCTCAGCCTCTGTGGTTCATGCTGAAGACAATCCATTAACCACTACGAGTCATGTTGACACTGTTGAAAAGACTACTCGTTCAAAACAAAAGCCCAAGTTTCCTTGTAAGCTTTGTGAGGGAGACCACCTTACTTATAAATTCCCTTCTATCGTGGAGGTGCGAAGAGTTTGGTTTCATGGTCATCCCATTTTTGAACATCCTGAAGTCTCTCAACAACCAGCCTCTCTTAGTCAAGTTGGACCCAGTCACCCAACCTCTGTAGTTCATGCTGGGGGAAAACTCTCAACCTTTGTAGGTCATGCTAAGAGCAAACAGTCATCCACTGCTAGTCATGTTGACACCATTGAGAAAACTGGTCATTTGAAGTGCAAACATAAGTTCCCTTGTAAGCTATGCGAGGGAGATCATCTTACTCACCAGTTCCCTGCTATCGCAGAGGTGCAAAGAGTGTGGTCCAAGACTCAAGAATTTCCTTCTCCTGAACAACCTATAGTTTCTCAACAACCTACTCAACCTTTGGTTGATCAAGTGGTAGAACCAATCTCATCTTTGGTCGATCCCACTCTTCTTTTGGAGAGTGATTTTAATGTGATTGAACCAATGTCATCTTTGGTCAATCCCACTCTCCCTTTGGAGAGTGACTTTCATGAAGCGGTTGAATCGATTCCATTGTCGATCAATCCCACTCTTCCTTTGGAGAGTGAAGTGTCGGCTAGTCACATTTTCTTCACTACCAGTTCAGAACTTACTGAACAAGGGGGAACTAAACTTGCTTCGGATGAACCCCCACCAAGCTCTCAAATTGCTTCCTTTGATTAGGATAGCCTAGTTGAGCCACGACTTCCTTCTGATACACCTTTCCAGATAAAGGTCAAAGTTGAATCATACACGATTGCTCGTTGTATTGTTGATGAAGGAGCCTCAGTTAGTATCTTTTCTACTCGTGCTTAGCGAGGCATGGGATCTCCCAGCCTTGTGTCGACTGCTAGTCAGTTACTGGCGTTTGATAGAAGAACTTGTATAGCCTTGGGAATTCTTTCTCAAACACCTCTTACTTTGAGAGGGAAAACCATCTTAGTTGACTTCATGGTGATAGAAGACCCCTTGGACTTCAATATGCTCCTTGGATAGGATTATGTCTATGCCATGCAAGTTGTGGTGTCAACATTCTTTCGTGTGATGTACTTTAATCATGGTGAAGAAATTGTCACTATCGATCAGTTGGATTTTCTTGATCCTTCTCTTGACCCAACTAGAGACCATGTCTTTCCTTCATTAATTCCCAGTGTTTCTGTAGACACTACCACGTCACAGGTGAGCTATGTGGCCTCATGTCCTTTGTGTTCAATTGCTACTGAGAAGCAGCCTCTGTTTTCATGCTTACCTTCTCGGTACTTGGTCCCAACAGTTGAACAGGTGAGTTATCCTATACAGACTGTGGAGCCAGCTCTCCACTCTGTCAATCCATTTGAAAGTTTAGACATGTGTCTTATCTCGAATGATCTGCTTCCTTCAAATGAGATCTTCCTGGAGTCTTTGATACAGTCTGACCTTCTTTTGGATGTTGGTTTAGTTGTGACTAAGTCTAACCTTGATTTGCCTAGTAAGCCTGTCCTTTCTTTTTATGTTGGTCTTGTTGAGTTTTTTTACTCTTCCTTTGAACAGCAAGTCAGTGATCCTGATGAGTTTGATTTTTCTTATGAATTTGTTAACTCCTGTGATACTAAGCTTGTTCCTGCAAACTCTATATCCCTTGTTTATTTTTTCTCTCCTTTTGAGGTTAATCTTACTGATTATAAACCCTCGAGCCTTAGTTCTATAGAATCTTCTTTGGTCGATTCTTCCTTGACTTTCCCCTTTGTAGAAGATAGCAAAGTCACATGTGTTTCTGCCAAAGTGACCTGCATCAGATATTTTCTTCTGAATATGATTATGATGTTGTTGTTTCTTGGAGACGGGATTTTTAGTTGGATTAACAACTGTTTACTGACCTTGTCTTTTTGTTCAAGCTGTAACTACATTTTCATGTTCCCTGCTCGTGCTTATGAGCCTGATGCCAGCTTCCACGCTTTTAGATCGTTGTATAAGACCTCATCTTTGTTCTCATCATCACTCAGCCTTGTATCATTTTTCCTTTGCAACTTGACACCCTTTACCTTGAGGAGACATTCCCTGAGTGTCTTTATCTTGCTCATGTTCCTTGCATTATGCATAGGTTTGTTCCTTGCACTTGGAACTAGTTCAGGCTCGTAAAATCCACGAATTAGTGCTTTATCAAGCATTCTTCTGTCTCTTCTTCGAGCTTGCCAAAAATGAAGATCGTCCCGAGTTTGCTTTCTTGGACTCGTTAAACCTTTACAAGAAAGAGGGGAAGGGAATTTCATTCACATGTATTTTACATCATGGCAGCAAGTCTTGTTTCCTTGAACAAAGCACCAGTTTTGAGTCTATCAACAGTTGGGACCTAGTACTTTGACCTTATCTCGATTCAGAGTTTTACTCCTCCAGTTGGTTTCGTTTCCAATTATATGGGGAATCTGTCAATGTCTCCTACATTGCAGATTTGTGTCGTTGGTCTTTTTGTGTCAAAATATGCCTAAGTCACTTTTTGTGTCGTGCTCACTGTTCAAGGATTAAATCTTTGTCGGCCATTATGCAATTGCCTTGACCTTTTGTGTCGGCCATTCCCTGGTATCAGTTCATTACATCATGTCTTCGACGGTCCTTGTCGTGAAATTTAGTACCAATTCCAGATCCAATTAGTCTTTGACTTACCTCGTGTTGGATGATGAAGGATGCCTTAATGCCTTTCTTCCAACAGATCTCTTCCTATCGACTGCAACACATCTTGATCTGGGGATGAGATTTATAGTTTTATGAAAGTACCTTGGGGATTCCAATCATCATTGGAAATTTCCCTCGCTATTGGGTAGTGGGAATACTTTAATGTTTCCTACTCAATGGATTCTTCAAGTGTTCGACTTCAGGTCCTTGTATTCACACTTGTTAGAATGTACTAGGTGCCTTGGGGACCATTTTCATTAATGGTGGTTTCCCTCGTGTTTGTTAATAGTTCCCATTATTGATTGGTAATCAAACGGTTTCTTCCATGTTCAACTTCAACCCCTTTATTCGCATGGTTAGGATTCGTACCTTTTGGTCGGTTTGGATTGAAGACCTTGGACCAATAGTAACATCGTCATTTTGCTATTGCCCAAGTTGCGTAAGACCTTGTTACACTTTATATGACATTTTGCTGAGACATAGATCCACCTTGTATTTTTGTGGCTATGGTTAATTGTCGAGTATGGATCCACCTTGTTCATTTGTGTCCATGGCTCCTTTAATTTGATATGGCACCTTTTTGCATATTGAACGACCATGATAGTTTCATCAATTATACATATGTTGGATCCTCCTGTATCTTTATGGCAATATTTTGTATATGGACTTATATGTCCCAGATATCATTTTTTTCTGACATTTATCTCTCTTTCAAATACCTTCATTCGAGCCTTTTGATCTTGGATTCTCTACTCTCTCCATACTCAACTGTTTCCTTTATAATGTATTTCGACTATCGTCTTCCCCTCTAACCTCATACAATAGGGAGAATCTATTATATCTCAAAATGACACATCTCTGCCTGTGACCACTTTCCTATGTTTTCATCGCATGTCGACACTTCCATGACGACACTTCATGAAAGTCATTGAAAGTCACTAAAACAACACCTAAATTGGAGGACCCATAACTTGTGTTCTGTAACTTCGTTTGACCTCATCTCTACACCGTTGGAAAGGTATTTTTGTTAGCTAAAACTTTCCAGAAGACACTAAAGTCTGAAAATGCCCACAAATACCCTAAAAATTAGTTTTTTATGTGTACACAAGTTTCCTTAAGGAAACCCACATACGTGCACGAGTTGCTATATATAATAGTCGCGTACGCCTTAAATACGTGACTTTCAGCATTGCAACCCGCGTATACCTCCTCGTGTACGTGACTGTTATTTCTGCAACCCACGTACGCCTCCTGAAAATGTCAAAAAAATACGTATTTTGAAATTTGGGTAGTTATGCAACTAACTCCTTCAGTTGTAACTACTTTGTCTTTGACCCTAACTCTTCATTAAGCATATAAATAGAGGTAAGGAGGTCCATGAGAGGAGACTTGAATCTTTGCATTGTTATGCTGGAGGAATTGGAGCTCTTTGTTCCCATACCTTTTCCCTGGAAGCTTTCTCCTTGTGTTGCAGAGCTTGGAGGCTGAGTTCCTTGGAGAAGAGAAGCAGCAGAACCAGATCAAGGTTTTGTGAGGTGCTGAACTTGAAGAGAAGGTATCCTTGTACTTGTTTTCAAGATTAATAAAGATGTGATGTCCTTCTTCTTCCCAAATAATTGTTCAATGTGTGATTGAAACTCTGTTTATGATCATATGATGATGTTAATCAAATCATTATTTCATGTTTATTTGATTATCATTTGTTTATATGTGGTCATATTGGTTTGAGGAAGGTATAACTCGTTTTGCAGGTCTCTTGGGGAAGAGGAGCAGAAGAAGGGCTAGAGAAAGCTTGGACCAGCCTTCAGTTAATCAGGTGTGGACATTTCTTATCTCTAAATCTTGCTTATATATACTTGGAGAACTGTATGCATCAACCTTTCAACCCCAGTATGTTGATGGCCTCTTAAACCCTAGCTATAGGATACTTTCCTTTACAACACCATGGAGTTATATTTTTTAAATTTATGGCTTCACTTCATGCCTAGCTGCAAGGGCGACGAATAGTGCTGACTGATTGGGCAAATAACAACAAACGACAAAGACATGCGTGGTTAAGGACATTGTTTTGTATATTATATGGTAGATATAAATTTATTTGAGATTCCATCTTCTTAAACTAAGGTAACTAGATATTCTCCAAAATCGTTATAGTTTGTGATTGAGATGGGGTGACTCGGATTTCTACAAAAAAACCTTCTACATTTATATATATACGTAGTTTTATTCTCACGCCCAAACAACAAAAACTATATTCTCTCTTGGATAGTGATATGTCTATGTGACAAGGTTCAGTTTTGAACTCTTCAAATTCGAAATTCGTTGAATTCAAGAAAATTTTGGAGTTAAATGAAGTCCGTCGTACTTATAAGTTGTATATGGAATTTGCCACTCAATTTCTCTCGGTTAATAGTCAAAGTTTTTATTCTTTCTTCTGAGGGAATGACGAGAATATTTGCGGACATGGCGTATACCTCAACAACTACTTGAATACAAGTTCCACCAATCTTACGAGTCTAAAAATAGTCATACCCAAGTTGTTTCCCAATTTTATGCTCCAATCTAAACATGAAACCCTACCCACAAATCTTATAAATGGTAGCTTTCAGAGTGGCATAGGTATGACCAACAAAATACATATCCATCATCCAAAAAAAAATTAAATGAATCGAAAACAACAACAAATGAGATTTATTAGAAAATAATTAATATGAATCTACTCTAGTCATATATGTGTAGGAATGGGGATTGTAATCCACTCAAATCATAATGTGCTTTTAAGCATTTAATAAATTCAAGGCCAACATTTCAATATTTAAAAAGTCCTATATAATAATGTAAATATAAAATATGAGTAGTATTGTGTGACACATTTCTATAGCACTTGATAATGAGAGTAGTATTGTGTATACATTTAAGAGAATGATGTAACCACATTTTATGTGAGCATGGTGTGTATATATAGGGAGAGAAAAGAAACCTTTATCTCATAAAAAAAAATCCAAATTCATACCCCAATTTCAACCTTGTCAAACTCAAATCATGTCAAACTCAAATCATGTGACATAACTGTATGGTATAGTTTGTCGTGAGATTCATTTAGAAAAGGTATTCATTCATTTAGAAAAGGTATTCATTCATTTACAGAAGGTATTCATTTATGATGGTTGCATTACATTGATGCAAGAGTAGAAATATTAAGTATTAACTACACACATTAGTGATTTCATTCACATTTCTCTTATGGTCGCGGCTTGGATTGACCTCGACCCCTTATCTAGTCATTCTTTTTAACAACTTGGAACTTGTTATATTTTTAAGTGGCTTCCGTTTTGCAGTTGTTATTCAAAACAAACTTTATTTTCTAATAAATTCAAAAGTATTCCATAGTATTATATAATAACAAACTTTATTTTCTAATAAATTCAAAAGTATTCCATAGTATTATATAATGTACTTAATGTCTGAATCTCATTTCAACTTTATTGAAAAATTTGAACTCAAATTAAACTTGATGGTTACTAAACTCAAGAACTTTAATTGTAAATAATACAATTTGAAATTATTATTATTATGTTAATTTTGGGTTTATTGTTTTTAATAGCATAAATTGGATTAAAAAATAAGATTTTATTTGACTCTTTTTGAAATGTGTAATTAAATTATAATTTTCAATTCAAATGTAATATTTTTCTAAGCCTTTCATCATTGAAGAGCCATACCAAGATACCGCGTAGGATAAGCGTTGACCAAATCGCCCCGTTTTTCCGGCCGATTTTTTATTAAAACCAGTCAAATGTTTGCTGTGAAATTGTTTATTTCATTATTTTGGAATTCTACTAATCTTAGAATTCTACTAATCTTATCAGCTCTTCCTATACTAAATCGGGCATTTTAAAACTACCCAAATGATTAAAATTATGATTTAATTCCTCGAAAGAATGATTTACACCAAAATTGATCTGCCGGATTCCGGCGACGCGGGGGCGATTTGGTGAACGCTTATACTGCTCCCCAAGATACACCCTTCAAACAAAAACTAAGACGGGGCAAATTTGATCCCTTGTTGTACTTCGTTGGAATGCCTCTTGTTTTTGAAATGACATGTGCATGAGAGGGGAGTTTCAACTATGTTACGTCGTCAACTGTTGGCAGAAAAGTGGGGAAGCAATTATTGTCGACAAATTCTGGAAGTGAACTTGCCATCAACCACGACAATGATGGAAGATGCCTTCTTTACAATGCAAAGGACGCTACAGTTGCATCCTCATCCCGACGCGACTGATGATCCCGAAGCCCACAACTACTGTCAATCCAGCTACAATATGCGGGCGTGTCCTCTCAGGCCGTGTACCAACGGTGCACAACTACTTCAGTTTACTGCTGCTCAATTGGGAGAACGTATAAACTGTTGCAGCAGTTTGCTTTTATTTAAATTTAGATATTAATAATGACAATTAAACTAGATGTGTTTATGGGAAGTTTTTTTTAATGTATATAACCATAAATTTTAATAATGACCATTAAACTAAATGTGTTTATCGAAAGTCTTTGTAATGGAGATAACCCGCAACAGTTGTATTCATGTAACTTATTTCATGAAGTATTTAGTGTATAGTTGAGATAAGTAATGATAGGATGGACTGAGAAGCTGAATAATTAGTCTTATAATCTCTTTTCATTGATTAATAAATTTCAATGCTTTGCATAAATGAATGTTTCTTTTATGAAAATTTACCACATTACACTGCTTATTGTATTGGTGTTTCTTGTCTCTAATTTTAACATCAGAGTAGAACAGTAATTGCCATTCTCAAAACCCATACTTTCTTTTACCATGAAGTCTGTATATATGGGTGAAAAATTTTGATTTTTTCTTGGTACAAGGGCAAATTTTTAAATTCAAAGAGTTTATTTTGACTTTTAATTATAAACACTGAATTTAAATAAGAACAGGAACTCTGTAACTATGGTTTAAAGATGAGATTATTTAGAATTAAGATTTAATTTGAATTGGCTATTTAATCTTTGGCCATGGAAAAATAAATTCAGCTACCCGGGGATTCAAATAGTCCATTATTTACACTACTCGAATTACAGCATTAAATTTATGGATTGGGTATACCATGTCTGGCAAAGCCGTAGGTCAACATGCACAGACACTATAACTGGAGCTTAGCAGAACAGTTGGCATCGACTTATCATGTCAGTCCCATGTCTAGCTTCCCTGCAGCTCCAGACACCATGTACTATATTTATCCTTGTTTGTGGGTTTCTATTAACCTCACGTTCATTTTTTTTAAGTTAATTATAATTAAGTCGGTCTCTGTCCTGCAATGAATGACATAAGACATTCCTGGTCATGAGTTGATGTGTCCCAGGGATCCAAGGTCCAACCGGTCCGGATTTTCTGTGAAGCCACTGTAACCTCTTCAAATAAAGAAGAATTGATGGTACCTAGTGAAGTGTATTTTGAAAACAATTTTTTAATAATGTTGAAATGTAACATATTATTGATAAGCAATCAAAGATGTTTCACATGTTTTGGAATCATCGAAAGGGATAAATCTCTTTAACTCTCAACTTTTTTAGAATGAAAATGTTGATGAAATGTGAACCAAATGTTTATGATTTTAATTTGTAATCTTGTATATTTACTTTTAAAAATCATTTAAATTTAAATTGAGTTGACATCTTATTTCTTTAAATATTTTTTAATTTTTTTATAAAAGATACTTAACACAAAAAACATTAAAAAAACTTACATTTTTCTTACTGAGCTGTAAAGTGCTTCTTTTAGGCTCAATGACACCATTAGAAACTTGTACAAGTATTTCAGCTATAAACTAGGCAAAATCTGTAGCATAAAGAACAACCAAAATGCCTTCTCTTTAACTAATATATTTGAAAATTGCAATCTTTGTAATTGTGGCATTTTAGTAATCACATCACAATTATTTGGTACTATTTTGATTTTCCTAAATTTACTATTTTGGATCTACCCAAAATATTGAAATAACAATTTGAGTAGCAAAAAGTGCAGTTTTAGCTCTACCAGATTCGTGCCAACAAGAAACGTTTTGATTGTTCCATATATTGTTCTTGTTATGAAGGAGTATTTCATGATTAAGCTTGGAGTGTTCATCAATTTTCTGCCAAGCTTTTATTGCTTGGATTTAAGAAGTTCTCATTATATTTAGTATCGGGATGCTTTCGTGAACTCTTTTTTCAGGAAGAAAAAAGCCTGTCCTTGATATTCATTAATCTGAATCAAAGGGCATTTGATGTGCCTTCCCTTTATAGGGATACATACAAGTAAAGTCTATGAGGAGCTCCCAATTGCATATACCATGAATGAGTCCCAATTCATAAGTGCAGGCCCGGGGGGTGGACAAACAGTGCAACAACCAAGCAATGAAGCCATAATCAGATAGGGGAAGTGACCAGCGCAATAATCCATAACATTCCGAGAAAACAACAGCAGCGGTACTACTATCAAAAGGTGCCCGCTCCATAACATCAAAGAGGTGCATACATAAAAAAGGAGATCTGTCTCTTGCACCAAAGCTCAAAAGAGCTGAAATGTATCATGAGAGACCAAAAGGCCTTCAATAAATTTAGAGTATTTACCACAACCTGGAGCCAAAGTAAGGGCAGATTTTGATAGACGGTTTGCGATCTGGTTGTGTTCATGGAAGATATGGCTAAAGGAAAGGTGGTGGAAGCAAGTAATGAGTCTTCTTGTGTCCATACACCAATGACTGAGGGCAGGTAGATTCAAGGTAGTAATACCCTTTGCCCAGCTAATGATGATAGCAGAGTCACCAAAGATATTCAATTTTGGTATCCCCATCAACAGAGTAACATGCAAAAGAGCCCACAGCGCAATCAGTTCCACTTTGGTATTAGTGCATGTCTCCACCCCCAAAGCAAACTCAAACGAATGGGACTCATTCACGTAAAGACAAAATCCAACCCCACCATAACCATTAGCAGCTGCCCCATCAAAAAATCCATATGGGGAGACAAGAACAGGACCAGATCCAATAGCTCTCGGTTTTTTGACCTTTGAAACAGCAGGCTTATACACCTGAGAGAGATACACAATTTGTTGGGTCATACTCATTAGAGAAGGCTTTTTCCCTTCAAAGATAGCCTGATTCCTTTCTTTCCAAACAGCCCAGATAGCAAAAAAAGGGAGGAAGCAGTAGACACAGTGCTTGGAGAAGCTAGCAATCCAAATACTCCAGAAGGAGTTGAGTTTATCGGAGTGCTGAGGAGGGAGAAAGTGATAAACATCACTCAGGTATACAATGACATTCTTCCACATAGAGCAAGAAGAAAATAAGTGCTGCACATTGTCTTCACCAAAGCCACAGAGAGCATAACATCCAGGTCCTATCCATCCTCGCTTCTGAAGATTGTCCCAAGTAAGAATATTATTAGCCAAAGCCAGCCAAACAAAACAACTGATTTTCTTCAGAAGAAATCCAGACCAAATCAGGGCTTGTAGTGGGCTGCCAATCGGAGGAGAAGAGGAGTATATAATAGTGTCATATATCAATTCAGCAGTTACGGATCCATCAGATTGGTTATAATCCCAAACCAAATTATCAAAGCAAGTGCTGAGTCTAATCCTAGCTCCTTCCAGACTGCTCGTGTAGTTTTCCCAAAGTAATTTCCATTCCCCATCAATATTTAAATCTTCTGCTATGTACCAATAGGGGTGCTGTCTAGGTAGAATGTTATGTGCCTAAGATAGAGTAGTGATACCCAGGTCTTCAAGATATTTTCTTAAATCATATGGCATCCCAGAGCTTTTCAGTGTGTCGATGATTGGGTCAATGCCAAGTAGAATGTCCATTCCATTACCCACTTGCCAACCAAGGCACTTTCCAATCCATGGTAGAGTATGTATGAAGCCTTTTCAGATCACAGAAGCTTGCCGAATGGTGAAATTGTTTTCCCTAAGCCATGCCACAATAGATTAGTTCTTCAAATACTTGCTTAATAGGACCTGATGCCAAAAACCCCTATTATGAAGGACCATCCAGAAATTCTTATCTCTCAATGCAATACTGAACCAATAGATATTTTTGATACCCCAGCCACCGGAAGCCTTTGGCCAAGTGAGGTGCTCCCAATGCAGCAGATGGTACCTGCGTTTATCTCTAGTAGAGCCCCATAAAAAAGCAAAGGTAAGACTTCTAAGCTTGTTTAGGACCGAGATAGGAATAGGTGCAAGGCCTAGCCAGTAAAACGGGAGACTGGACAGAACAGCTTGGACAAGAACCAGACGACCACCAAGAGAGAGGTACTTAAGAGACCAATGAAAGATTCTCTTTTCAAATTTTTCAATTAACCAGTGCCAGTCACTAATCTTATAACCCAGAGGGTTGAGAAAATATCCAAGGTACTTGAACCAGTGGATAAAGGATCCATCTTATAGGGCATGAATCGGGAGATGTCATGAAGGATATCAGTATCAACATTATTGAAGAGGAAGACAGACTGAGCCCTTCAATTACAAGTATGAAAAACAAGGGGGATAAGGAACAGCCTTGTCTGATACCTCTGGATGCACTGAAAAAATTGGATGGGGTACCATTAATCAAGACAGCAAAACTCGCAGAAGTGAGACAGCCCATTATCCAATAAACTCCCATGAGAGGAACCCCAATTTGGATTAATATAAGCCTAATGTATGACCAGTTTACCCTATCAAAGGCCTTTACCAGATCCAATTTGAGGATGAGAGTGCAAGTATTTTTTATCTTGACAGGATGAAGGGTCTCTTGTGTGATGCCAATAGGCTCAACAATTTGCATGTTTTTGAGGAACCCAAACTGTTCTCTAGAAATGTGAGTATCCAAGAAGGGCTTATGTAACGTCCCCGACCCTCCGACCGGCGAAGAGGACACTACTAACACCAAACAAATGGGCAAACAGCCCCATGAACATGGACAGGAATAAATACTGATATTAAAAAGCTTAACATAATACATACTAAGATGCATAAAACATACAAGGATACATAGTTACTCAACATTCAGCGGAAGCAAACATATACATTCCAGCATTCATCATGTTCATCATTTCTCATGAAACAGTAGATATAACTGCAGAGATGAAATAGTCAGGAGTACTTATATTTTAATGAAGAACTCGCCCCGCAACGAGCTACATCGCTGCAACGTTCCACCCAACCATAGGCCAGCGTGCTCATCAATCTCTCAGCAACACTGCCGCCCTCAAGCTGGGCATGATTCCTTAAGGAATAAGGGTCAAAGTAGGCTTACACATAGCCAAGGTTCGCCAATCATCCAAGTCCACATAATAGGGTTTATCATGCCGTCAAGGAGCTAGGAAAGGCTAAATGCTAGGCTGGAGTTCTCAAACACCAGTCTTCTCAAGCATATCCAGCCTCTAATCCCACTCTCAACAGTCTGAAGACCAACCACTGCATACCGCAGCAAAACAACCCATTCACAGCTCTATGAAGAAGGCAAAGACAACCAGGTGACAACCCCAAACAAAAGGTGAACACGGCTCAAGTCCACAAGACAACTTAGAGTTGTTCTTGGCCCTAGCGTGGCCAAAACAACTCAGCAGCAACCCAAAAACTAGGGTACATCAACATCCCAAACTCATAATGAAAACTATGGCAACCTTACACAGTCCACAGTTGGGACAGAAGCAAAACTCCCAACATATACATGGGAAAGCTCAGCCAATGGATGTGGAAATCAGTAGTCATCCAACATCCAAGAACCCACAGCACACAATTTCTCAATGCAATGGTTGGAGAACTTACACAGGCAGAAAAGGGGAAAGAACAAACTCTCAACCTGTGCACAAGGGAAAAAGACACAGCCCAGGAAAAACATGGAAGAAAACGCAGCGGTCTACAGCTCACGATCCACCACGAAGGATGGAAAACAATACACAGCTCAATAATGCTAAAGGAAAACCTGCACACTTAAAACATGAATGGCCTATTCACAAGGGAAAATCGTGGGTGAAAGAACCCGGCTCCCAATTCGCTACGTGAGTAAAACCAGAAAAATCCGATGTGTGAGAACGAACAGAGCTACCACCCCTGCATGAGGATGAACAACTCCGCCTATGCGTGAGGATGAACCGACAATGGAGAGAATGGAGAGTCAGAAGTGCGTGAGTGTTTCAGCACCGTCGTGGAGAGAGTGGAGAGTCCCCCCTTCGAGTGATGGCGGTGGTCGGTTTTTCCTTTCCAACATGAGGGTCAATCCGCTGGTGGAGTGTGCATGTGGGCAAGGACTGAAAATCTTGCCACACTCCACTCCCAGCCATAACTGCCTCAACTACTCAACAAAACATTAAAGTGGTAGTTGGATAAGACAAGGGAAGATGAGCAATCAAACAAGGTGGTGACACATGGATTTTCTCTCATGGCTCAGGGTTTGACATCCCCCCCCCCCTATATCCTTTGGAATCATGCCCTTTTCATTTTAACGTTGCACCATCGTAGTTGGCTGTGGGTTTATTTTAATTGATGTGCGTATTTACATGATGCCAAACTATAATGTGTCGGATAGCACGATATACCATCAAAAACTATCCCTATTGCCGAAACATACACAACCAAATCGATGGTGGGGATTTTTCCTTTAGCTCCTCACCATGATTAATTACAATATATACATCATGTACATTTAATGCAAACGGGGTCAAAACCGAGGTGTTACATTCCCCTCCCCCTTGGAATAACACCGTCCTCAGTGTTCCAATACATAGGAATACATATACAATTTGCACATCCAAAATTTCAAAATTTTGCAGATCTGTCCCACGTTCAATCATTTACTTTGATCGTTCAGGACCAAGCCCCTTTGGCTGCCACGAACTTCTCCTTCAGCTTTCAACTTATTCCGAAGCCTAGGAACTTTGTGGCTACTGCCCTCTTCATGTTCCCTAATTGGGCAGTCCCGACGTAAATGATGTCCTCCACATCCCCAGCATTTCACTGGCTGCTTCATCTTTACCTGCTCAATTTCCTTTGAGTCTTCATGCCTGGTGTAACACCCCGGTTTTGACCCCGTTGCATCAGATGTACATGATGTATATATGTTGTAAATGATCATGGTGTGGAGCTCAAGGCCAAGGCCCCACCATTGATCGGTTATGCTATGTTTTGGATTTAAACTTGTCATCGATGGTATATTGGGGCATGCGGCATATATTATGTTTGTCATCATGTAAATATGCATCTATAACTAATTAAATGAATCCGACCAGCTACGATCGCGGCAACTAAAATGAGAAAGGGGCATGATTTTCACAAGGATAAGGGTGGGGAATTTGTCAAACCTTGGCCAATGAGGGAAATTACCCATGTGTCTTATTTCCTTGTTTTATTCCAACCACTTTCATTAAGAATGGCTGCTGGTGGTTGAGGCAGTTATGGTCTTTGGGAGTGGGGTGGCAGGACTGTCAGTCCTCACCCACATGCACACTCCACCATGGTTGAATTCACTCACGCAGACAATACCATTCTCCTCTCCACGACATTGTTGTTCCTCACACACATCCAAAATTCGCGACCTCGCGATTTTGCTATTCATCTCCACGCATGAACCATCTTCTGTTCGCTGGTCTCACGTACATTGTGTTTCATTGTGGTTTCTTTATGTCTTGGGACGGAGTCATTCATCCTCTCACACAAGCAATTGCTCGTTGGTCTCACGCACAGTAAGCTGAGAGCCGTTTTGCCACTATCACCCACAATTTCCTGTAGGGAGTCATTTCACGCTTAAGAACTGCGTGGCGGTCTGTGTAATTACTTTTCCGCTTGTTTCATTGCCCTGGAGGGACTGCTGATTTCCCCCTGTTGGAATTGTGTTTGCTGTTGTGTTTGAGAACTGTTGTAAATCTGCTTGAGAGTCATTTTGGCCATGATAGGGCCAAGAATGACTCAGGAATTGTTTCCTTGTTTAGGCTGTGACAGCTAAATTAATTGCGTGAGTGCAATGGTTGGTCTTCAGACTGTATTGGGAGCAGGGATGGGGGCTTGGTTTGCTTGATAAACCTGGTGGCTGGAAACCACACAGACAGAGCTAGAGGGCTGGCCTTCTTCTCCATCACCCCTGAATAGCACTGGAAGGAAATGCAGGGCCTGAGGGACTGTGTAGCAGAGAAGGGACTGATTCCTAGTGTTGGGTGTGTTTGGGTGTCATAGAGGTTAGGATAGTTCTTGTGTAGGTGTTCTTGGCTCTGTAATGAGCTCACCAGCTTAGCATTTAGCCTTTCCCAACTCCTTGATGGCCTGATAAACCCAACTTTGTTGGCTTCGCTGTGTGTTTTGTATATCCTTGGCTATGTGTAAGCCTGCTAGTTCCCTTATTCCTTGGAGAATCATGCCTAGCTCGGGGGTGGCAGTGCTGCTGAGAGATTAAGGAGCACGCTGGCCTATGGTTGGGTGGAACGTTGCAGCGACGTAGCTGGTTGTGGATCGAAGTTTCCATAAGATAAGTGATCTGTCCATTTTACTTTTGCAACTGTAAATTCTGTTAATGAAAATGATGAACATGTTAAATGAATGCTTGCTTAAATGTATGATGTTCCCACTGTGTCTGATAGATGATTGCATCTATGCATAATAAATGTTCATGTGTGTATGTTTAAGCATTCTGTTTTAGCAATTTTATTCATGTACTTGTTCATGGGGCTCTTAGCCTGGATGGATAAAGCATGGGTCGCATCCTCTTCGCGGGTCGGGGGCATGGGGACGTGACAGTATGGTATCAGAGCAATGTTGGCAACAATGGGCCTCTATGGGCCAAGAAGGAGCCACTCACAGAGGGTAGAATTACTTTCTATGTTCAGCAGAACAGTAGCAATCAGGAAAGTTGATGACAGTGGATGAATGGGGAAATTCCAAAAAAAATTTAAGTGTTTGAACAGTGGTTCATCAGTGCATCAAGTGGAAAAGACTTTCGCCGTGGCGTAAGGATTAGCGGAATTGACTTCCGCCGTAGCGGAAGAGCTAGGTGGAAGCATGCCGAAGGAAAAGTTTGGAGAAAGCCGCGAAAAATTTGACTAAGTGTTCCGCATCGAAACGATTAACGGAATTAACTTCCACCGTTACGGAAGAGTTGGTGAAGTGGGATTCCGCTGTAGCAGAAGAGTTAGAGGTTTCCCGTCCGCCGTTGCGGAAGTCCAAACCGTTAAGTCTTCTGACGGGGAAGAAAATCATAGAAATTTCTAAGTGTTGGGCGACCATCGGAGGGATTTAGTTGATGAGCATCTGCCGTTGCGGATGGCGAAACAACTACGCATCCGACGGGAAAGTCCTCCGATCGCCGACACGTCAAAAAGGTTAAGGCTCGAAGTTAGTTCACCAATCGGAAGAGTTGGCGAAGTAAACTTCCACCGTTGCGGAAGCGAAAGCTCTAAGGCTTCCAATGATAAAGACCTCCGACGCCACAAGAAAAACTTAAAATTTTTCTAAGATATCCGCGGCAATCGGAAGGAGTTCGTCTTTGGTGTTCCGCCGTTGCGGAAGTCAAAGTCATTATCCGGTCGATGGGGAACGAGCGCTGACGTCGATTTGGTTGTGCTGTCGATCCGAAGAAGTTAGTATTTGGAATTATGCCGTTGCGGAAGCCAAAGCGTTAAGTCTTCCGACGAGAAAGAATGCCGATGCCAATCGAAAGAAATAATGGTTTGGCGTTCCGCCGTTGCAGAAGCCAAAGACACTAGCCAGCCGATCAGGAAGACAGCCGACACCGCAAGAAAAGTTTAAAAATTGTTTCAAGGGAATAGCCGCCAATCAGAAGAGAAAGTGTTCCGAGAGCCGCCGTTGCGGAAGAGAAAGTGTTCCGAGAGCCTATTCTGTGGAAGAATAATGGGGGAGAGACCCGATTGAACAAAGGAAAATTTAGTTGTTTTTCAGGGGAATTTTCAGTTGTTTTACAGTGAATTTTCAGGGTTGAAAAAGAGAAAGTGGCAGCGATCTTATGCGCCATATTGCGCGAAAACCAATGATTTATAAACAAAAAAGATGAGGGCGCTGGCCTCGACCCGCCCTGCAGTGGCATAGGGAAGCCACAAGGGGGAAAGCCCCCTTGACCCCCGTCATCCCCCTCAGATATACGTTCTTTGATGAAGAAAATTTTTGTGTGTTTGGGCAAATTGTTGTTTTATGGTTATTCCAAGAGAAGGTAAGTGATTCTGATTTATATCAATGTTATGCATCTAACAGTTGTGTTACTAACACGTTTGCAAAATCATAGTCACCTTCCAAGAAAGTATTCCAGGTAGTGCAGCTTGACAAGTAAAGTGGTGGTTCAGCTATGAGAACCCATGACGGATATGATGCTCGAGATTCTTATGAGCGTGCGCGAGATGCCATGGGAGAAAATGTCCGTAATAGAAATGATGACATTGAGTCTAACGGAAGAAGATTCCAAGAGACACCGTCAGATGTTGCAGCCACTATGAGAAGCTTGATTAAAGCCCAGGAAGAGCAGCATCAGTTGAATGCTGCTATGTTGCAGAGTTTGACAGACTTGCAGAGAAAGATAGACTCTGGACGAGGTACCACAAGACCAGAAGGCAGTAAGAGCAGTACTAGGAGAAGGAGAAGGACTTCCAGTGGATCATCTGATTTTGAAGAATCCAGTGAGGATTCAAGTTCTTCTTCTCATAGGAGAAAAAGAAAGAGACACCGTAGGGGTCGCTCTCGTGATGAATTTAAGAAATCTAAACCTCCTACATTTGATGGTGAGGTAAAGACTGGACAAGAAGATGAAGCTTGGATTCTAGGGATAAAGAAGTACTTTCAAGTGCATGATTATTCAGGAAACATGAAGGCAAGAGTTGCCATATTCAATCTAAATGGAAGAGCATCCATTTGGTGGGAACACTTCAAGCAAGTAAAGAGGATCAGTGAAAGGAGACTTAAGTGGAAACAGTTCAAGAAGTATTTCAAGCAGAAATACCTCTCTAACAGGTATTATGATGACAAGATTAAGGAGTTCCATGAGCTGAGATTGGGACAACAAACCATGGAAGAGTATGCTAATAAGTTTTTGGAGCTGTTGAGGTAGGTCCAGTACATCAGAGATGAAAAAGTGAAGGTCCAGCGTTTTCTGAGTGGATTACCTCAGTCCTACAAAGATAGAATTGAGTTTTATGAACCCAGAACTCTTGAAGAAGCGATAAGGAAGGCTAAGTATTGTTATGAGCAAAGCAAAGGTAAGCCGGATTACCATAAGGCATGGAAGGACAAGAAGAATGAGAAGTTTGACCAAAGGAAGAAAGGTTTCAAACCTTCTAGCTTCAGGAACCAGTAGAAGCAGCCATCTCAAGCTGCGAGTAAGCCAGTTGCAGTGACAGGAGAAAAGCCTAAAGATCCACAACAAAATAGAGGGCCACTTCAATGCTGGAAATGTGGAGGACCCCATATGCACAGAAATTGTCCACTCGAGAATGAGAGTGCAAGGCCAGCTTATAATATGCAAGAAGCAGAAACAGTGGGTCAAGTAGCAAGGACAGTGCCTAGGATTTATGCAGCACTGGAAGACCACCAGGAAGATCACCAGTCAATTGTAGTTGAAGTAGCGGGTAAGATTGTTGAGCAATCTGTTTCTATTTTGATTGACCCTGGTTCTACGCACAGTTACATCACTCCTAGAATAGTGGAGATTTGCGCTTTTAAGAAAGTAAAGCATAGGAAGTCTTGGTTAGTTCAGCTAGCCACCGAAACTAAGAGAAAAGTCAGTGAAGTGGTAGAAAAGTGTCCATTGGTCATGAATGGATTGGTCACTTGTGTAGATCTGAATGTTCTACCGCTTGGTTCCTATGATGTTCTAATTGGAATGGATTGGTTAGAAGCTCACAGAGTGAAGCTTGACTGTTACCATAAGACTTTTGAGTGTATGAATGAAAAAGGGAACCTAGTAGTTGTGAAAGGTATTCCAAAGGTGATTTCAATACGACAGGTTTCAGCAATGCAGTTAAAGAAGTTCTGTAGGAAGGGTTGCCAGTTGTATGCAGCTCAGATTTTGGAGGAAACGAGAGATGAAACTCCGAGGTTGGAGGACTATTAGGTGTTATAGGAGTTCAGGGATGTGTTTCCTAATGAGATTCCAGGGATTCCTCCAAAGTGGGACATTGATTTCACTATTGAATTTGTGCCAGGAGCAGCACCAGTGTCCAAGGCACCCTACATGATGAGTACACCAGAAATGCTAGAGTTAAAGATGCAACTGCAAGAGTTGTTGGAAAAGAAGTATATTCGACCGAGTGTGTCTCCTTGGGGAGCACCAGTTCTGTTTGTAAAGAAGAAAGATGGTACACTCAGGTTATGTATTGATTACAGACAATTGAACAAGGTTACTGTGAAGAATAAATATCCTTTGCCTAGGATTGATGACCTCTTTGATCAAATGAGAGGAGCAAAGGTATTTTCCAAGATTGACTTGAGGTCTGGTTACCATTAGGTGAGAATCAAGGATGAAGACATTCATAAGAGAGCCTTCAGGACAAGGTATGGGCATTATGAGTTTATAGTGGTACCATTTGGTCTCACAAATGCACCAGCTACATTTATGTGCCTTATGAATAGCGTCTTCAGCAGGTATTTGGACAAGTTTGTTCTTGTTTTCCTTGATGACATTCTTGTTTATTCTAAGAATTGGGAAGAGCATGAAGAGCACTTGAGATTGACATTGCAATTGCTCAGGGAACATTAGTTGTATGCAAAACTGAGCAAGTGTGACTTCTATAGAGATAGAATTCAGTATTTGGGTCACATTATCTCAGAGGAGGGTATATTTGTGGACCCTGAAAA
>LPNX010545048.1:0-12442 GCA_001517045.1 Pseudotsuga menziesii | reverse complement strand
GATCCTACCGGGGGAGTTATTCCTATCCCTTTGGTAAAGACCCTCCGCTTTATTTAATTGGTTACTGAGATAAGGCAATTTCGTTGTGTTTTCTCTTTACCTGGATGGTAAATTTGCCTCTGTGAACTTGGCCTATGGGATGGCAAATTCCCCTAAGAAACATGGCCTTCCTCTCCCTCCTCTTATGGGTTAGGACCTGCCTAAGTACTTTCCCTAGCATTCTAATCAGAGTTCAAGAGCTATTCTAGCTCCCCAACCTCTTGTGTCTTTAGCTCCTACTGGTCTTCTAGAAAGTCCATCTATAGTTGGTTTGTTGGAGGAAGTCAATCAACCATATGTTAACATGGAAGACACGTAAACAAGATAGTATCAGTACTTATTCCTCTCCTCACTAGTAGCCTCCACAAGTCCCTGCCATCTAAAATGTGCCCTCTATTTTTACCTCGTCTTAGCAGGCGTGCCTCCTAGTTCTATTGTTCCACTGGTTAGTCTTCCTACTGTCTTGACTAGTAGAGCCCAGTAACTAGTAACTCACACATCTCTACTCATTGATGATTCAGCAATGATGCATAGTAAAACTTCCCATTTGGAGTTTATCTGTTTGTCTCCCTCTTTTAGGGATCCAGTGGTAGATAGTTTATATGCTCCTCCTTCTTCTTCTAAGGCTCCTGCAATACCTCTTCTTCTGTTGTTACATAGTTCCACTTTGTGGGGCATTTACCGACAAGCAACAAAAAAGAAGAACCTCTTCCAGCTGTCCCATCTCCTTTGGGGAAATTGGCCCTTTACCCACGTGCTTCCATAGATGATGCATCACTCTTGGTAGCATGTCATCCCTCTCCCTTATGGTCGAGCAGCTCTGCCCCTTTGTTTATAAATGTAAAGTAATTAATTGCTACATAAAGCGTTGTTTAGTTGATTGTGGTTCTAGCTTTAATGTAATTGAATATGAAACCCTACTCAACTTGCACTATACTGATGATTACATGCAAGTTACCTGCTTTACATGTCGTGGGTATTTTTTCCATGAAACTATTACCATGGGGACAATTCTTTTGCCTATTATTGTTGGTCCTTGTACCCTTATAACACCTTTCTTTATCATAGATAAGCCACCTACAACTTATCGTTAAGACATCCTTGAATCCATCGCATGTGTATAGTCCCATCTACCTTATTATAGCCAGTTTAGTTTGCAAAGTCTATGTGATTATTGGTGATCTTAACCCAGTATATCACGATTACTCTTTTGCAAAATGGGAGGGTTAACACCATCCTATCTATGCAGGTCTCTCCTCCTATTGCCCCTCCTGGTTTTATTGATATTCTTCCACATGTGTCTCTACCTGCTTCAGTTCCAACGGCTTATCCTTCATCTGGTGATGCTCTTCCTTTGATTGATCTGTCTGAGGCCACTAGATATCTGATCAAGTTGTCCAGCCGTGGTTGGTTCTTTTTGTTACCAACGGAGAGCATAAGCATCAGAAGTAGTGAGGAAGATTAAAGGAAGAGTAGCGGATGGGTTAAAAAGCGAGTACCTATATGGGCATTAGCATCTTCCCTTTCTTACACTAGTTAGTATGGATCTTACACTAGTTACTATGGATCTTACACTAGTATGGGACCAGAGGATATTCCGCCCTCGGAGCAGTAGTTTGTGTACTTTAGTACCTATAAAGTTGGGAAGAGTATAGGAAGTAGTTTGGGTATGAGGATCAGTTGGGTACGAAGTAGTCAGAATTGGGTACTTGAGCCGGATACAGCATCACGCATGGAGCTTGGCTTCACGACTTACTGGAATGCATCCCAACTCGTTCCGCTCATGGATTACTTCAGAAGTAGTTCTGAAACGATTGAAGTTGTTTGGGTACTGGGTATCAGTTGGGTACGAAATGGGCATTAGCATCTTCCCTTTACTATATCTTACACTAGTATGGGACCAGGGGATATTCCACCCTCGGAGCAGATGAATCGGTAGACATGGCATTTTATATCCATGAGATGAAGTAGTGAGGAAGAGTCTAAGTCCGAGGCCAATAAGTCTGAAGCCAAGGGAGCTTCACCTAGCTGTTAAGTCCGAGCAAAGGTGGTTGATTTTGGGATTGGCATAAAATAACAAGGTTGAATGAGATGTGTTTCGTTCAGTTTCTTATATGTAATTATGGTTTTGGCCCCCGAGCCTCCCTTCCCTTTATCTCCTAGGTCATTTTTGGCATAAAATAACAAGGCAGGTGGATCCTGGACTAGTGGTTATAAGACCACCATTCTTTTTGAGTTCTATTAGGTTCTTAGTAATGACCGGCCTAGGGAAGCAGGACTGAGGCGATAAAGCCTGAATTTGGGTACTAGAGCCGGGTATCAGTTGGGTACGAAGTAGTTGGGAAGAGTAGAGGCATTGTTTATGGCGGGGACTTTAATGGATAGAATAGAAGCAAATTGAATGGGAGGGGCGGGGGGTGGGTGGGGAGGAATTGTAGAGCGGGGAAGATGCAATCCTATTTTTCCCCTTTACATTTCTTCTTGCCCCCATCCCTACCCTTCAGGGCAAGACTGGGATCCCATTCCTTGGAAAGCCGTAGTTTTCGCTTGCCATGCTCATTCGACCAAGTCTTTATCCATCTCCACCCTCCCTTTTGATCTTTAGCTTCCTCGGAGGGAGTAGAAAGAGCATCTTTCTTGAGATTAATCAACCAATAAGAGAGGATGGGTGGATAAATGGTATGAGACCCGCCTACGCGGAGCCGCTCAGATGGCTCCCGCTCGAAAATGTCTATTCGACTTTGTGGATAGAACAGCAGTGGAATCCGCTTACCCGTACAGAGCCCCGTTTCGTGATAGAATGTAAGGGCCTTATCCTCAGGATAATAGTGCCCCTCATATTCCAGAGGTTTCCCCATGTCCCTGACATATGTGGGGACTATTACTATCCCTGGGTGCACTTTGCGTCGTACTACGAGATGTAATAACAAGGACCTCTAAAAAATGGTAGCGACTATACGTTCCGGAGTCAGGTCACAACGTACGAAACGACTCCAGTTAACATACACCAATTTCTCTGCGAAGAGAGGATCCATCAAAGCCGGGGGAACTTCCCCCCCATTACAAATTAGGATTATGGGAAGATTTTCCCTTTTAAGAAACAGATGACGAGAGTCTTCCCCCCATTCAAGGGCAACAGTTTGTCCCGATAGAATCATTTCAAGCTTGGTTGCGACAGCCGATCTGAGCCAATCCTCGTCCCATAGATGGGGAGAGATGCCATCGAAGACCCATAGGTCGCAGTCTTGTGCTACCCCTACAAAATTGTTAAGTGACAAAGGCGGAAAGTAAACTCGAAGAGACTTTGAAATGAGCTCCACAAATAGGGATTTCTGTCTTCCCGGGGAACCCAGAATCATAAATTGGAATCCCGCGATTTCGTGAGGCAAGACTAAGTTGTCCCCCAACCAATAGAGGACTTCTCTTCGATTGTCGTCGATTTCCCCGTCTTGATACGGAGAAGGAAAATGATGATTGCAGATCCAGTTATACAAGTGTTCCAGGCCTCCCGCTGAATCATCTTGCGTATAAAAATGGGGCTCCTTGAGTGTGAGGCTAGTGGCATAATCCAAGTTGACTTTGGTTCTGCTCGCGTGAGCTCGAGCCCTCATTTCTAGTAAACTCACGCCCCACGTGAAAAGTACTTCTTCCTTATGCAGCTCTACACAAATAGCGTTAAATCCTTTTCATGGATACACGTCCATATCGAGCAACTGCTCACTTAGAAAATGGGATCTTATGGAGTCGCTTAACTCCTCACTCGAAACAACGTTACATTCTAGTCCTAACCCGTATTTGCGGGGATTTTCTGGGTTATGGGAAACTATCACTTTGAAGTTATGACTCCCTAAATGAAGAACAAAGCAGATCAAATCTGGTACATTTACCAGCTCCGAAGTGAACGAACTTGACAACAACAAAAAAAGCGACTCTTAGTATTGGAGCTCGCTGAGCTTGACCGAAAAGTACCGTGGTGGAAATGAATGAAAAGTGGGATCATACTCATAGGGATTTTTCCATGTAACGTTTCGCAAAGAAAGTGGCAGGAATCGAACCTGCAGCGCCAAGGTGTGCTAGTACACTTCTATTTATTTCTTGAGAGATCTAGATCTTTATATACGTAATAACGCTATGTATTTCTTCCTTGAGAGATCTCCATATTTATATATGTCATAACGGATCTCCATATTTATATATGTAATAACGCCGCTACTATAAGGCCTCTGAACTCCTCCCTTAGGACAAGGAGATACAACAAGGGCACTTTGTTGAAACAAGACAGGATCTCAAGAGGTTTGGAAATGCATCAGAATAGGTTCTAAAGAGGTTCAGTAATGTATCCGCATAGGTTCTGAAGAGGTTCAGTGAAGGCTAGACAACTTTGTAATGTGGGTTTGGGTTGGTTTATACACAAGTTCCAATTGGAGGGAACATGTGAAAGGGTAGAGTGGGATTCCATCATGGATATAAGGCAAGGGCAGTGTTGAGAAGTATAAGGGCGAGAGGATTCTCCCAACATGAATTCTATTGTTAATTCTATTAAGGAAAATTGCTTCTTTGAAGATCCAATGAACAAAATGTTCATTCTCTATTTGAAAATGTGATTTCTATTGAGCAAAATTGTGAATTTGTCTTTGATGTGGATGAAGGGAAGGCAGGCTGGGTTCGGCAACGTAGCTAAGACAATGAGTGCTAATAAGTTGAAGTGTAAGGTGAATGACTAAGAGGGCTGGGGTGGCTAGTAAGTGCGATGCGGTAGGTACTTGAGCCTTCAACAAGTGGCTTCAAAGTGTGGGTCCTATAGTTAGAGGGAATCTTGACAAAGTCAAAGTACTTAGAACTAGGATCAAGACTATCTATGAAGGGACTATTTCCAAAGTACATTTAAGAAGAAGCAAGACAATACTAACTCAAATGTTGATATATGATAATGGAGTCCTACTATTTCATAAAACCTTTAAGTTTAAGTCCTACTAAGAGAAGTACTACATGTTATCTTCTCAATAAAGGTGAAGTATTGATTACGGTTATGCTTGGATAAAGTATTGATTACGGTTATGCTTGGATAAGTCGAGGAGCCTTCTGAGATAGGCATCATTTGGGTTAACTTTAAGTCCTACTACATGATAAAAAGCGCTGGTTGAAGTTGTAGGCGAACTCACAATGCTTCTTTCAGTAGAGGGGGCTTCGCCTTCTTGAAGTGGCATCATAGCTGGAATCTGGCCTCATAGCTGGCTTCATAGCTGGTAATGGGCAGATGGCATGGCTAATGGGGCTGTAGCAGAGGGCATGGCTTTAATGGGCTAGCTTCTGGGCTATGGCTATTGGAGTCCTCCCTAGCTTCTTTGTTTGAAGTTTAAGGTTGAGTTTAAATCCTACCTTCTTCTTTAAGGCAAGTCCGATCAACGCTGTTAAGTCGAGGCCGTCCTATCAATGCTGTTAAGTCGAGACCGGGTTAAAAATGTGAGTGTGTGTCCTACGGGTCGGGTTAAATATAAGTCCTACTATAAGTTGAGGAGCCCGGGTTAAAAAGCGCTTCCAAGTGGCATCCTCTTAGGGGCATTCTTTCAAATAGAATTTTAACATCGACTCCGGGTAGGGCTACTAACATCGTGGCATCCTCTTAGGGGCGCTTCCAAGTGGCATCCTCTTAGGGGCGCTTCCAAGTGGCATCCTCTTAGGGGAATTAGTATCCGAACATATCGGGGAGAACCCCGAACCCCCTTCCAACACGCTGTTAAGTGCGAGGGGCATTAGTATCCAAACATATCGGGGAGAACCCCGAACCCCCGTACTACCTTCTTCTTTCCTTCTTCTTTAGGGCTCTGGGCTGTTAAGTCGAGCAAACAAACAAGCTAGCCGTGCATACTTTTAGGGGGCTTACCTTCTTCTTTCGGCTTGAGTTTAAGGCATCGGGCTCCATGCTTTCATACAAGTAGTCGGGTGAAAAAGTCCTACATCCTCCGGGCTCTGGGCTGTTAAGTGGTGTGGGATACCTCATGAGCTGGGGGACACCCCTAAACCCCCGTATGAGCTGGGGGACACCCCCAAACCCCTGGGATCATTCTCGCTCTCCCATTCTTTCAAACAAACAAACAAAAAAACAAGCGAGCGCAGAGAGGCTTCTTCCTGAGGTCAGCTGCCTCCTGCCAGACATCGCAGAGAGTCATCTTCTTAGGTCAGCTGTCTCCTGCTACCGGGCTCATTCTTTCATACTTTTTTAGTATAAATGTAATCGCATAATTACATATACAATTTATCTCGATAGTACACTGAGTGAATCTGTGATCCAGGTTCTAACAAAGACCTGTGTGAGAGGAGCTAGAGATAAACTGCCCCTGTTAGTCCATTACCATTGGTGGCAACAACCCATACCATACTGATCGCCTCTAACAAAGGTGCAAATTCAAGCAGTAGGGAGCATTCTAAATTTCCTAGTCTGGTTAAATTAAAACATGAGTTTCTGGGAAAGTAATGAGAAAAGCTTCTCAGAGCCCATTTTTACGACCGTTAGACTACACTTTAGCTGCTCTTTACTGGGATCTAGGAAGATCTCCTCCTCAATTAACTGCTTTAAATAGTTCAACATTGGCATATATTTAGTATATTCATTCATATTCATTGTCATTTAATAATGAACGCTATAGTTATAACCGAGAGCTTCCCAACTATTGAGATGTGATTTATATTCATTCCACTTCTCCACATGATGCATCCCACCCACTGTATTGACATAGTCATCGTAACCACTAACCGTTGCATCTACCTTTTTCATCATTTTGGACTTATCTCCTTTCCTCAATTCCTTAGGCAACAAAGAGCTTAATTGAATTCTAAGATATTCAACTGGAATAGGTTCATCCAACATTTCAGGTCCTATTAGAGAGTTGAGCAGATTCATATTAATAAATTCATTTATTATTCGAAGTGGAGTACCCATCTCCCTAAAGACTTGTGTATAAATGTGAGGAACCAATGTGGTGGAAATAGGTGTCGTTATGAAATTATCGTGCACTGTGTACACAGGAGCTTGTTTCAAAGTTAATTTCTCCACCACTTTCGTAGCTATATAAGCATCCTTCTGGTGAATAAAGTTGACGTAGGTAGCAACTTGAGCCTTGCGTTTATGCCTTTCCGACGTAGGCACTAGCATTGTAACTTTATGTCTCTTCATAGAAACCCTGTCATATAGCCATACTTGTCCTTTCTCCCAAAGCTTATAATCCTGCACAGTTGTGAAGAATGGTATACTATATATCACTGGTTTATTCAAGTAAGAACAAAACCAACCAATTCGGTTAATAAATTTCATTAGATTGACTATGTCAGGATATTTATATACCCAAAAATCATGGCAACTTTTAGCCATGTTATTGTACTCCTTAACATCTAGCAATGAACCATAGCACTCACGAATATCACTAGCCATGGTTAGAATTGTCTTACCATAGATCAATGGCATAAAGAGTGTTTTAATAAGCTTTCTTGTTAAATGAGATTCTATGATAGCATACTTCTTGTAATCATATATCGTATGCAAGAACTTCTTCAGTTCATCTCTCAACCTAGAATAAAGATCTTGAATTTCATTGTCTGGAGATGGAAGCAGATTTGTGAGCCTACCCATTTCAGCATTAAGCAATAGATAACTCATTATTTGATAAGCACTCGCAGATGCATCTTGAGTAACTGGTACCCTATTAAAACCACAAAGTCTCTTGATATCACTAACTCGTTCGTCAGACAGAACATATGTTAGGAACTGAAATGGATCACTTGCTTGCAATACAAAGTTAATTAAACTCCTGTCCGATTCATTCATGGTTGAAAGGTTATCCTGATACCAGATAGATTCTCTATTATTAGATAGAAATTTCTTATATTTAAAGGCTGCAGCACATGCTAATTGCATTATGATATGCTTGAAATACTCCTCACGATGTTCTAAGAAAGCTGGGGCATCAGATGCAAATACAATCAAACTCCTTGCCAAATCACGCTCGTGAAAATGCAATACTCCTGCGCGGTAGATTCTACCACGAAAGTCCATGAATGCTGGCAAATAAAACTTATAACCTACGTATGCACTGGCAAGAATTAAGACGAAGTCCTCATATCTAGCTCGCTGCACCTTCTTAATTAACTCAGTTAAAAACACATCACATCTACACACCTTCTTCACCTCTTCGTTCTTGAAGTAAAAGAACCTCAATAAGTCAGATGCCTCCTTTAGATTAACTATTGCTAGATTCCTATTTTCAAGAAGACCCACATCTTCTAAGGTAGAACGATTGTCTTCTATGAAAGACAAGACCTTAGTGTTTATCTCAAAGGCTTGAAATTGAAGTTTATTCAATACATCGCACAACTCATTTGGAGAAGTCAATTTGATATAGAAATTGCTATAGTTACGAGATGTTAATAGACGAAACCTATTGTATACTTCTACCGTGAGGCCGCTTAAGTATCCCCCCTCAATATCATCGAACGTTGAAGGTACTTCTATTGAAGAGACATCTTTAGTATATTTCCAAGGTAAGGGTGGGTAAACCATGGGAAGATTGAGCTTAATAGGAAGAATACTTAAGTCAAAATTGAACACAACATAGCAATTTGAAAGTATATATCGACTATTTTGCTTAGAAGCAGGTAAGTACACCGTATGGCTTTTCTCAGTTTTCAATGTAATAATTTTCCTTTCTATCATAAACTCGACCAAGCCAACACCAATAGCATAATCACCCTTCAACAATTTGCCTCTCTTTTTAGGCACTTTGTCCTTACCAACTTCTTTCTTTACACCCATATTAATGGCTTGCACTTTGACAATTGACTGTATTTGTTGTATCAAAGTAGCTACCTTTATTACTGATAAATCCTGCAAAGGGTTGAAAATAGACCCTAGGACATTAATAAGGAGTGCCTCCAGCGTATATTTACCCATCACATCAATATATGTGATATCAGTCTCGGTTAGCTCACACTGCTCCGTTAAATATGACTTGGCATTAATCTTATTCTTATTGATCAATAGGCCCACCATGCTAGGAATGCTTTTAAATACACTTTCCTCGTCAAAACTCATCGTAAGATCCTCAATTCGATGCTGTAATACCCACAACTCATGTGAACTCAATGGTTTGCCATTAGAATGTTGAGAGCTGTTCAACAACTTGATCACTTCATTGTGATAGAGAGTAGAATTACTCTTCTTGTAATTAACCATTGACATTGAAACATTGATTTCATCGTAAAATGACGGCCAAAAGGACTCAATAATAGCATCCCTATCAACATCCTTTGATCCTAAGCTAGCAAACATCCTGTATCTTATGTTTCATAACGTATCATCCCGTCTCAGGCTATTAGTGACACTACCACTACCATAAGACCTCTTATGTTATTAGTAAATGAATGAAGCATATCATTAGTAACATCACTACCATAAAGACCTCTAATGTTATTAGTAAATGAATGAAGCATGTGATTAGAAGAATGAAGGCCCAACCAACATAATAAGAGACACCTACTGAGGGAACAAAATAAGAATGAGTTTGAGAGGCCACCATAGAACTAAAAAGTGGCATCAGAGACACTGAGAGGCCTCCATAGAACCCAAAAGAGGCATCAGGTCGAGAGGCAAAAGTATAAACATATCAAACGTACACGGAAGGGATAAATAACAAAGAGGAAAAAGAGGCATCAGGTCGAGAGGAAGTATAAACATATCGAACGGGAGAAGAGATAAAAAAGATGAACCGACTGCCAGAATGGAGAAGAGAGAAAAAAGAAGAACGAACTGAACGAACATATAAAATACTGAGATTTGTCATTTTTTGATTCATTTATTATTATTATCTAACCTAGCAGTGAAAAGGCACCCTAAAGAGACCCAGGCGCGCTCCCCCTGGTGGGATACAAAAAGCCAGGGGAGCGCTCACAACAGGCAAGGGTCGGGGCAAGGGCCAGGGAAGGGGCAAGGGCAAGGGTTGGGGCTAGGGAAGGGGAAATGGCAATGGTCGGGGCAAGGGCAAGGGAAGGGGCTAGCTAGGGAAGGGGAAAGGTTCAAAGAGGCATCGGAAGCGGTTAGGGAAGGGTTCGGAAGAGCATCAGAAGGAGTTCGGAAGAGCATCAGAAGTAGTTCGTAGAAGGATCGTCATGGTTGCTGGCTGACTAGGGCGATATCGAGGCTGACTGCTTGAGGTGATGGAAGGGGAAACATCGAGGCTGACTACTTGAAGCTGGCGACTTCGAGGCTGGGGCATGGCTGACTACTTGAGGTGATGGAAGGGGCAACATCGAGGCTGACTGCTTGAAGCTGGCAACTTTGAGGCTGGGGCATGGCTGACTGCTTGAGGTGATGGAAGGGGCAACATCGAGGCTGACTGCTTGAAGCTAGCAACTTCGAGGCTAGGGCATGGCTGACTGCTTGAGGTGATGGAAGGGGCAACATCGAGGCTGACTGCTTGAAGCTGGCGACTTCGAGGCTGGGGCATGTCTGACTGCTTGAGGCGATGGCTGATTGCTGGAAGATGACAGCTGGAGACTGGCGATGGAATGAGGATAAGGATCAAGGCGATGGAATGAGGATAAGCATCAAGGCGATGGATAAGCGGCTAACAGCTGACGACGAACATGGAGGCTGAAAGCTAACTTTCAAAGGAGGCAGGCGACCGACGTCTGAAGGGGAGGCTGACTTTCAAAGGAGGTTGGCGTCTGAAGCTGTCGTCTGAAGGGGTATAATAGGGGGGTAGCTTTCAAGTGTCTGAAGGCAGGTATGGTTCATCTAAAGGTCGATGGGGGCGGCAACGTAGCTAAGATGTGTAGTGCTGATAAGTTTGAAGTGTAAGGTGAATGACTGAAAGTGCTGTTGTGTGGGAGGGAGGAGGCTCAGGTCTTATGTTTCTGGTGGCTTTCAGATCTGGTGTCTGAAGGGAGGCTGACTAGATTTAGGAGGCAGAAGGGAGGCTGGTATCAATAGTCTTAAGGGGGCATTAGACAGATCAATCAAAGGAAGAGCATCACCAGATGAAGGATGAGCCGTTGGAACTGAAGCAGGTAGAGACACAAGTGGAAGAATATCAATAAAACCAGGAGGGGCAATAGGAGGAGAGACCTGCATAGATAGGATGGTGTTAACCCTCCCATTTTGCAAAAGAGTAATCGTGATATACTGGGTTAAGATCACCAATAATCACATAGACTTTGCAAACTAAACTGGCTATAATAAGGTAGATGGGACTATACACATGCGATGGATTCAAGGATGTCTTAACGATAAGTTGTAGGTGGCTTATATATGATAAAGAAAGGTGTTATAAGGGTACAAGGACCAACAATAATAGGCAAAAGAATTGTCCCCATGGTAATAGTTTCATGGAAAAAATACCCACAACATGTAAAGCAGGTAACTTGCATGTAATCATCAGTGTAGTGCAAGTTGAGTAGGGTTTCATATTCAATTACATTAAAGCTAGAACCACAATCAACTAAACAATGCTTTATGTAGCAATTAATTACTTTACATTTATAAACAAAGGGGCGGAGCCGCTCGAACATAAGGGAGAGGGATCACATGCTACCAAGAGTGATGCATCATCTATGGAAGCACGTGGGTAAAAGGGCAATTGCCCCAAAGGAGATGGGACAACTGGAAGAGGTTCTTCTTTTTTTTTGCTTGTCGGTAAATGCCCCACAAAGCGGAACTATGTAACAATAGAAGAAGAGGTACTGCAGGAGCCTTAGAAGAAGAAGGAGGAGCATATAAACTCTCTACCACTGGATCCCTAAAGAGGGAGACAAACAAATAAAATCCAAAAGGGAAGTTTTAGTATGCATCATTGTTGAATCATCAATGAGTAGAGATGCGTGATTTACTAGTTACTGGGCTCTACTAGTCAAGCCATTAGGAAGACTAACCAGTGGAACAATAGAACTAGGAGGCACGCCTGCTAAGACGAGGTAAAAATAGAGGGCACATTTTAGATGGCAGGGACTTGTGGAGGCTGCTAGTGAGGAGACGAATAAGTACTGATACTATCTTGTTTACGTGTCTGCCATGTTAACATATGGTTGATTGACTTCCTCCAACAAACCAACTATAGATGGACTTTGTAAAAGACCAGTAGGAGCTGAAGACACAAGAGGTTGGGGAGCTAGAATAGCTCTTGAACTCTGATAAGAATGCTAGGGAAAGTACTTAGGTAGGTCCTGACCCATAAGAGGAGGGAGAGGAAGGCCAGGTTTCTTAGGGGAATTTGTGATCCCATAGGCCAAGTTCACAGAGGCAAATTTACCATCCGGGTAAAGAGAAAACACAACGAAATTGCCTTATCTCAGTAACCAATTAAATAAAGCGGAGGGTCTTTACCAAAGGGATAGGAATAACTCCCCCGGTAGGATC
>LPNX010545038.1:10836-25081 GCA_001517045.1 Pseudotsuga menziesii | reverse complement strand
ATATTGAAATGGACCCAACTAATGAAATTCAAATTTCTCACAATTCGTTCAAAAGTTCAATTCATTTCAATAAAAAGCCATCAAACTAACTAGACCTATAACATTAACATGTGTTGCTCTATAAAGACTAGACATTGTAGTAGCTAAGCATGCTAGAATTACAATAGACTATCATTCATAGATATTGATAGCACACCAAATGAAGAGATCAATCCATCCCCTCAAGCTAGCCACAGTTCTAGAATGGAACATGTAAATCCCTTAAAAGAAATTTCTAGATCCTGGATTTTGATGCACTTTCTAAGGCTCCCTCGGAGAGGACCACTGAGCATATTGTCAAATGGCATCATCTTCACTGATATATTCTCTTAATCCAATTTTTATTACCTTCTCCATTGGCCAAGACGTGATGAGAAATGCAAATCGATTCAACTCACCACATTCGACATGGCTTCTTCATAATTTATGTCAGTCAATGCATGTGCATTAATTGAAATTGAACATATAAAAAAAACTTGTCCATATTGAAAATGATTAATTTAAGTAAAGATGTGAAAGATGACTCGGTTATCAAACCAAATTCCTCTTCTCAACGTTTCCAGGTGTGCCCCCTGCCAGAAATATATTGGAGGAAACTAGAAGCCTGTCAAAACAGGGAGAAATGGAAGAGGGTTTAATGACTAGTGAAGACCTAAAAAACTTGAAACTTGCATAAGATCTTGCAAAAGCTTGTTATGAGATATGTATGTGACTACCAACGGCCTTGCACATAAAATAACCCATTTCCATACAAATCTTATTTTCAGCCGAGCCATTTGCGCAAATAAATTCAGCATCAAAGAAGCCTTAGTAGTTAGTACACGATATTGGAAGGTGGCAGGTCCTCTTGGCAGTGAGGAGAATTAGTTATTTAGGTTAACATATACAAAAAAAAACTACTAAAAATGAGACTAGGGATGCAAAAGAATATCAGAGGGTCATAATGATATTCAAGATTTGCCTATAGATCTAATTTTCCGAGAAATTTTGAGTTTGGTAATAGCAAACAGTGGACAAATTAATAGGTTCCAGAATTATTTCTTTCAACTGTCATGTTTCTCAAGGTTATTGATCTCTCTGGCACCTTAATAACAACATTACCAACTTAACTGGGGTAATTAAAATATAAATCCTCTGTCTTTTTCTGGGGCCGAGGTTTAGCTTCTTGGATAATGTACAAAGAAGGATAAGTCTTAATTTTATAACTTGAAAAAATATCTAGAAAGGTCCTTCTTCAACCCTAGCTTTTAGGGTGGTTACAAATAAAACATAAAATATAAAATTAGGTTGACATAAAGTAAAAAGAGAAAGGACCACAAATTCACCTCACCTATTTCATATATGCATTTATGCACTTTGAGTGCATTGATTCTGTGTTTTGTGTGGAACATCAGCTTATGAACCATTCAGCTCATAACAAAAATGTGTGCATCTCTCACAATTGCCTCCAAAGATATGGAATTTATTCATATGAAATATATAGCGGCAACTGTGGTTTCTATGTTCAGATTGCAACCCCTGGTTGAATATTCAGCTATGGGAAATCCAAAGCTCATTCACAGCTTGACTACGCGCATGAAGGGTGGTTTTTCCATTCTGCTTGAAAAGAAGATTGATAGCCCTAGTATCCCATCATAACTTCGTTCGGTTCAGTCTTTTTCACTTATAAAAATACATTTACAAAATAAAGGAGATCCAAATACCATCAATTATACTTTAAGCTTTTAACTCACATTTGTTATTATCCTTGAAAAAATTAAAATATAAATCCTCTGTCTTTTTCTGAAGACAGAATTTCAATTAGGTTCTGAAAAAATTAAAATATAAATCCCCTATCTTCTTCTTGAAACAAAATTTCAATTAGGTAAGAACCCACAGATTTAATAAAATGCTATATACCCGCCGTGATGTCATTTTTGAATGCGCTGCCAGCCCCGAGATCATTCCCTTTCATTATCCCTTATCTTCTCTTTGAAAATACTATGTCTGTTACCAAGTTCAATGCTGGAACTCGAAAACCCAAATGTTGCATTGCAGCAGGTAGACAAGGACAAGGGCAAGAACGCGAGGCGGTTGACATGGGTGTTGCTCCTTAAGGCTCATCGTGCTGCTAGGTGCCTTGCTTGGCTTGCTACAGGATTGTGGACTCTTCTTAGCATGGTGAAGAAGAGGCTAATTTTCGGGCAAGGGGTGGCAATGGTGTCTGAGAAATCCAAAAAAGGAGAAATTGTTTAAGCTTCTTAAGGCATTTTTGGTATTTGCACTAGTAGCACTAGTGTTTGAAGTATTTGCCTACTTGAATGGTTGGCATTTCTCTACACTCGATTTATACATACCAACTTCATTTGGGATTCAAGATTTCTTGCAATGGATATATCTCGCTTGGGTTTCATTCAGATCCAATTACATTGCTCCCCCAATTCAAACTCTGGCAAACATTTGCATCTTTCTCTTTTTGCTTCAATATATAGACCAGATCGTTCTTTGCATCAGATGCTTTTGGATAAAGTATAAGAAGATCAAGCCGAAGCCGAAAGATCAATATTTTGAACTCAAGGATGTTGAACCACAAGGGCACGCCTATTGTAGTGACAATGGAGAATCCTAACTGGTGCAAATTCCCATGTGCAATGAAAGAGAGGTGTACACACAATCAATTTATGCTGTTTGTCAGCTTGATTGGCCAAAGGATCGGGTGTTAATTCAAGTACTAGATGATTCATATGAAGACGATGTTCAAGAACTTGTCAGAGCAGAAGTCCTGAAGTGGAACCAGAAAGGCATCAACATTCATTACCAGCATCAGTTGATTAGGACTGGTTATAAAGCTGGCAATCTGAAGGCTGCAATGAGTTGTGATTATGTCAAAGACTATGAGTCTGTTGCAATTTTCGATGCATACTTCCAACCAAACCCTGATTTCCTGAAACTGACTGTTCCACATTTCAAGGATAATCCTGAACTCGGCTTGGTCCAGGCTCGGTGGGATTTTGTAAATAGAGATGAAAATAATTGTTCGCTTCTAGTTCCGAGTTTAACATGTGACACAGAGCAAAACTCAATTGGAAGTTGGTGAGGAAGTTGTAGAAGAGTTTTATGATGTCATGTCAGTCTCGGGATCTACAGTTTGGCTGTATCTTGCTGGCATTTGTCTGGTCTCCATATCCAACTGTCCTTTGTAGAGTTACTTGTAGCTTTTACTCACAATGATGGTGTTGGTGAATAACGAAATTGTTGAAGGTTTTCTAAGCTATGGGCAGCAGCAGCAGGGCTCTGTTTGCTGAAGGATGCATTGTAGTGATAGCCAAAATCTCTATCCCTAGCAATTATTGACCAGAAGACCTGGGCTTGGTCTTTTGGTCAAGGATCCGTACCCTTCTGTAAGAGAGGTTCCAAGTTCTATGATTGCAGCATGTTTTCCTTCTTGAGATTTGGTCAATAAGAGCCTACATTTGCCATTGTTGTTTCCTTGTTGGGGATATCCCTTTTTCTTGGAATCTTGTAGCAAAGAGAATGGCACCCAGCCTTGACTTTTCTGAGTGGTGGGAAGCTTCTAGGCTTCACACTAGAAGGTTTTCATGTCCCCAACCAAACCAATTGTACTTTTGGGCTAACAGGGATTCTTATTCAATGTCATACTGTCAAAATTCTTGCCTGGATGGCAATCTATCATGTCCCCTTTTGGAATTTGCAATGTTTTCCACTTGAAAACCAATATTCTTAAATATGAACTCTAATAAAATTTGGCCCTTGATATTAAATGTGAATTGAACTTAATTATAATTGCAATTTATAAATTTAATTTTTTTTTGTTATCCCAATACATCCTTATATGGTTAGGGGTTGTTGGTACCATAATATTCCCCGTCAAGTTTTTTAGATTCTGGTAGCACACATGTAAAGAGAACCTATATATTCACTGCTGAAAAATCCATGAGTGCCCCACTCAGTCTAGTCAGTTATCTTTATCTCAAATATTTAAATCTTGTAACAGCATTACCAACTTAACTGGGGTAATTAAAATATAAATCCTGTCAGGTTTCTCAAGGTTATTGATCTCTCTAGCACCTTAATAACAACATTACCAACTTAACTGGGGTAGTTAAAATATAAATCCTCTGTCTTTTTCTGGAAACAGAATTTCAATTAGGTTCTGAAAAAATTAAAATATAAATCCCCTATCTTCTTCTTGAAACAAAATTTCAATTAGGTAAGAACCCACAGATTTAATAAAATGTTGGTTTACCTATAGTAAAAACCCAGAGAGGCTTCCAATTGTGACTAATGTTGGTTTACCTATAGTTGTTAGGTGAATTTTCCTGTGCATATTTGCGTGATATCAAGCCCACTAGGTAATTTTCCCACAAAATATCGCAACAAAGAGTTTAACTAGAGTGCATTATCCTTTGATATACATTTGCATGACTATGTTGGAGATCAATTGGCATGCAAATTTCACCTATTGGTTGTTAATTAGAGAAATTATTGTGCCCTTCCTCCCTCTCTTGGTACCATATCGATCATAGAGGCTGGGATCATATTTGTTTTGGCCATGATTGATACCCCCTTTAAAATCTAATGAAACATACTAGAGGCGGGGTCGATCGATGATCAGGAAGGTCGATGGCCTAGGAAGGCCACCTCCATTGCACTTGGGAGGGGGGTCTACCTAGCATCTCCCACTGAGGAGAGTGCATGTCATAATTTGTTAACATGGCTGCAGAACATCAATCTTTCCTTTCACTTTGAGGTAGAGCAGTAGGTGAATGGGGTATTTCACAATTTCTTTGGTTTCAACGGGACAGCTGGTGTTTGACGAATAAAGTCTCTTGAGGAATCTGGAGGTTGGGTTGAAAGAACAACTGTTGAAGATATGGACATTGCTGTGCGTGCCCATCTGAAAGGGTGGAAATTTATTTTTCTCAATGATGTCACGGTTCTTTGTGAGATTCCAGAGAGTTATGAAGCCTACAGGAAGCAACAACACTGATGGCATTCTGGTCCTATGCATCTTTTTTGACTCTGCCTTCCAGATATAATTACTTCCAAGATATCTATTGGCAAGAAAGCAAACCTCATTCTACTATTCTTCCTTTTGAGAAAGTTGATTCTTCCATTTTAATCATTTACATTGTTCTGTATCATTCTTTCGATGACCATGTTTGTACCAGAGGCAGAGCTACATATCCGGGTAATATGCTATATACCTGCTGTGATGTCATTTTTGAATGTGCTGCCAGCCCCGAGATCATTCCCTTTCATTATCCCCAAGAACGCGAGGCAACTGACATGGGTGTTGCTCCTTAAGGCTCACCGTGCTGCTAGGTGCCTTGCCTGGCTTGCTATAGGATTGTGGACTCTTCTTAGCATGGTGAAGAAGAGGCTAATTTTCAGGCAAAGGGTGGCAATGGAGTCTGAGAAATCCAAAAAGGAGAAATTGTTTAAGCTTCTTAAGGCATTTTTGGTATTTGCACTAGCAACACTAGTGTTTGAAATATTTGCCTACTTGAATGGTTGGCATTTCTCTACACCCGATTTATACATGCCAACTTCATTTGGGATTCAATATTTCTTGCAATGGATATATCTCGCTTGGGTTTCATTCAGATCCAATTGCATTGCTCCCCCAATTCAAACTCTGGCAAACATTTGCATCTTTCTCTTTTTGCTTCATTCTATAGACCGGATCGTTCTCTGCATCGGATGCTTTTGGGTAAAGTATAAGAAGATCAAGCCGAAGCCGAAAGATCAATCTTTTGAACTCAAGGATGTTGAACCACAAGGGCACACCTGTTGTAGTGACAATGGAGAATCCTAACTGGTGCAAATTCCCATGTGCAATGAAAGAGAGGTGTACACGCAATCAATTTCTGTTGTTTGTCAGCTTGATTGGCCAAAGGATTGGCTGTTAATTCAAGTACTAGATGATTCATATGAAGACGATGTTCAAGAACTTATCAGAGCATAAGTCCTGAAGTGGAACTAGAAAGGCATCAACATTCATTACCGGCATCGATTGATTAGGACTGGTTATAAAGCTGGAAATCTGAAGGCTGCAATGAGTTGTGATTATGTCAAAGACTATGAGTTCGTTGCGATTTTTGATGCAGACTTCCAGCCAAACCCTGATTTCCTGAAACTGACTGTTCCACATTTCAAGGATAATCCTGAACTCGGCTTGGTCCAGGCTCGGTGGGCTTTTGTAGAGATGAAAATAATTGTTCGCTTCTAGTTCCAAGTTTAACATGTGACATAGAGCAAAACTCAATTGGCAGTTGGTGAGGAAGTTGTAGAAGAGTTTTATGATGTCATGGTAGTCTTGGGATCTATAGTTTGGCTGTATCTTGCTGGTATTTGTTTGGTCTCCATATCCAACTGTCCTCTGTAGAGTCACTTGTAGCTTTTACTCACAATGATGGTGTTGGTGAATAACGAAATTGTTGAAGGTTTTCTAAGCTATGGGAAGCAGCACCAGGGCTCTATTTGTTGAAGGATGCACTGTAGTGATAGCCAAAATCTATATCCCTAGCAATTATTGACCAAAAGACCTAGGCTTGGTATTTTGGTCAAGGATCCGTACCCTTCTGTAAGAGAGGTTCCAAGTTCTATGATTGCAGCATGTTTTGCTTCCTGATATCTGGTCAATAAGAGCCTACATTTTCCATCGTTGTTTCCTTGTTGGGGATATCCCTTTTTCCTGGAATCTTGTAGCAGAGAGAAAAGCACCCAACCTTGACTTTTCTGAGTGGTGGGAAGCTTCTAGGCTTCACACTAGAAGCTTTTCATGACTTTTCCCACAAAATGTCGCAACAAAGAGTTTAACTAGAGTGCATTCTCCTTTGATATGCATTTGCATGACTATGTTGGAGATCAATTGGCATGCAAATTTCACCTATTGGTTGTTAATTAGAGAAATTATTGTGCCCTTCCTCCCTCTCTTGGTACCATATCGGTCATAGAGGCTAGGATCATATTTTTTTTGGCCATGATTGATACCCCCTTTAAAATCTAATGAAACATACTAGCATTCCGTGGACATGCCTATTATTCTTCACTGATATATTCTCTTAATTCAATTTTTCTTATCTTCTCCATTGGCCAAGACGTGATGACTGTTGGGAATCGATTCAACTCACCACATTCGACATGGCTTCTTCATAATTTATGTCAGTCAATTTCAATTAGGTAAGAACCTACGGATTTAATAAAATGTTGGTTTACCTATAGTAAGAACCCAGAGAGGCTTCCAACTGTGACTAATGTTGGTTCACCTATAGTCGTTAGGTGAATTTTCCTATGCATATTTGCATGATATCAATCCCACTAGGTAACTTTCCCACAAAATTGAGATCATGGCTCAGCAAGAGTGACACTACACAGTTCACAGGTTAGCTGATTGAAATCATGGCTCAGCAAGAGGGACACTAATAGTCCATGGGTTAACTGCAAGAAGTCACGACCCAATACAGTTCATAGTTCAGTAGAGAAGGAAACAACCCTTAAACTCATATTTGATAACCCAGGGAAGAAGCAACGAAACCCTAGCAGCATATTCCTTGACCCGAAACATAAAGATCAGAGCGGAGGTTTAGCTTCTTGGATAATGTACAAAGAAGGATAAGTCTTGATTTTATAACTTGAAAAAATATCTAGAAAGGTCCTTCTTCAACCCTAGATTTTAGGGTGGTTTCAAATAAAACATAAAATATAAAATTAGGTTGACATAAAGTAAAAAGAGAAAGGACCATAAGTCAACCAAAGGGGTCACTAACACCCCCATTGTGCATCACATGCAGATGCAACTGCTAATTCACAATGGTAGATGCTTTGTGATCCGGAGTAGAGGCACATATATGTAAATCCTGGATGCACACAGGAATAACATCCATACCCCAAGTTGAATGCTTGTTTAATAAAAAACAAGTGCACAATCAATTCTCCATCTGGATAGAATTTGAAGTGTAGGTTGAAACAGTGGAGGTAAGCATAGTCAGTTGGATTCCTAATTTCTAATAGAAGGTCTTCGTTAAAATGGATGTAACAAACTGAATTTTCATTTGATAAAACTGAGAACAAGCTACATATAGAAAATAAGCATAACCAATATAGAAATGAGCCTAATCAAAACATGCCATTTTCACTTTCACAATGAACCCAAAATTGTCTTCTATTCTCTGATATTTGCATAGATTTTGACCTTTTAGGGATGTTACAGTGCCTAGAACTGATTATTTAACAAAAAATCATTATATTAGCATACATACCTTAGTCTCCATCCACAAAATGAAATGAATCCATTTCTTTTGATGCATCACTTCTTTCTCTAGGTTATTTGGACGTCTTCCATATTTTCGTTCCTGCCAATTTGTACATATGGAGAAATTAGATAAGATTGAAATTATGTTACTACAACTTCTATAAGAAGAAATATCACAGATTTAATATACTTACAAAAGTTGTTATCAGTGCTTTTAAACCTTTTTGGCCACTACGATGAGTGGCATTTTCCTTTGCTACCCTCGCCTTGGAGGCCTTGTCCTTATAAATAAACCAATTGAATTCAATTTCACAAAATAAAATTATAACTGTTTAATATGTATTAATACATTTGAAATATCATATTGAACGAAAAATTCAATACCTGAGTGATCTCCTCGTCGGCCTTTCTTTGTGCTTCCAACTTCTCATGGGATTTTACCAATTCCTTCCATACCTTCATAGGTATGTCAAACGGCCTTTGTTTAAGCCTTTGATCTTGAGGAATTTTTTTAATTTTTCTATTTTGGTTGCAACGAAACCTTTTACAGTTTTCAGTCATTTGCGATTTTACCTTTGTCACTGACCAACCAGCCCCAAATTCACTCTCCATGTCCTGTATCACCATATTTTTCAAGTGAAGTGGAATTTTAGAGAAAGTGAGATGAAGATGGTCTCTAAATCTCTGAAGGCAAGATTCCCTTAGCCTATTCATGAAGGTTTTTCCTGCATCTGTTCTTCGTATCTCCCATGAAACAGGGTCATACTCTATTTTAGTACCTAAAGTACTGATACATGATACATAAGTCGAGACTGAACAAGAATTTGAGGTGCCAGGTGTTGCTAGGACATTAGCAAATGCATCAACACACTGTTCTTCATTATTGGCTGCTACTGTTGATGATCTTTTCTTGGATCTTTTACTTGACCCTCGATTGGATGGGGAATTTATTGATTCACGTAGAACTTGTTGATTAGATGGATTAGGTTGATGAATTTGAGATGATTTTCTTCTCAGGAAACTGATTAAGGATTCAGGATCTAAAGATTGGATTTTTTGTAGTACTTCTGTCCCAATCACATCTGTTAGCAAAGCCTCTGTTACTGGATTCTTTCACTGTCCAAAAAAAGTACAGAGATGCAATAACACACACTTAGATTGATACATATTTGAAACAAAATGTGTAAAAATCGAGGTCCTAATTGCCTCCAATATCCAAATAACATCTAGAACAAATAACTGCACATCAACAAAATCCTCCCCTATAATGGGATCCTCATCATTAGTAGCCCCATATGCATCCTCATCTAGCCTCTACTTGAATCCTCAAGGGAAATAAATGCTAGTGCTTGGTGCTGCTAGGTGATCTAAACCCATCCACCTAATCTTTTATCAAGTCAACAACCTCTAGCTTTGGTAAAATAGGCTAACCACATTTAAAATGAGGCAGAAAGCTTAAGCTGCATGATACCCCTAAAATTGGGTCAAATATTTGGGGCAAGAGTTATTTTGTTTCCGGCAGCAAAGAAACACCATATCATGATGGATTTATGTGCACATTTACAAGACAAATGATAGAAAGCCACTGAAGGTACTCCAGAGTCCATAATCAGCCTTATCAACAAAACAAGCAGGTGGACAGATATGACTAAGTTATAACTAGCAATTGTACCTAGGGGTGCAATAAAAGAACGCCATGTTGTAAGTTAAGCAAGGAGATGTGGACATATACAACAATAAAGACAATTTGAAGTGTTGAAGAATAGTAATAAAGAATTGACTCATCGTCCAGCAAGCAAGTCCAACTATGGAAAGACTCCCTAACGATTGGCTAGCAGCTGACAGATGTTGAGAAGCAAAGGAAATGGCAAGAAGGCTAAGGTGATAGCCTACGTGGCTGAAGGAGACAAATCAGAAAGTAATAACCCAAACCATCAGTTAACAAGAGACATTTATAACAGCACAATGAATTTGCACATTTGCCTTTCATTGGCCTGAGTATGCTTGGCCATGTATAGACCAACGTTAATGAACCATAGCCTTGGTCTTGGAAACAAGGGCCCCTGCTAGATGGGTACAAACAACAAACCACTTTTAAGAAATTTTGGGCATGTTCCAATAGAGAATAATGAAAAACCTTGGTAAAGAAGACCTATCAAATGCTCTATACAAGGGAGAGAGAGGTTGGCCAGGGTAGATAGCTTGATACTTTAACTAACTGCGCGTGAATATGAAATGAAGTCCTGGCAAATATGCTAGTAGACTCTGGATCTCAAAGACAAACTTCTGGAAATCTCTAAAACTCCAACCTAAGGAAACTGAGTAACACTTTTTAATGCAGTGCCAGTAAAAGGTTAATTGCGCAAATGCATTTAGCTACATTCAAAATCATAAAACCACCATTAATTTAGCCACTGAAAAATGGTTGCATGCTGCAGAGCAATGGATGCTACATTCTTTAAAAAACCCTTGATAATTTTCATATTACACAGGTAAAGGATGAAGCATTAATTGCCTAAAGGTAGACACAATAGCATAACAAAGTGAACAAAAGTATTTCTAAATGACTCATGAATCACATCTTAGAATATTAAAACAAAACAATAAAAATCTAATCTAGAGCGAGTTTTCTTCATACAATGCACTATGAATCGAATAATCGTGTATAAAGCTAAAATAGTCGACCTTTCACCAAAAAGGTGTCAAAAGTTATAGATCTGTACAAGATCATAAACTTTTGGTCCAATACCATATTAAAAATATTTGTTCAGTTTACCTTTAACTTTGATTCCACATAAAACTTAGCTTTTAAACCATGAAACACTAAAATATCGATACAGTTTACATATATCCAACACTTAGCTTTGATACCATGAAGCACTGCAATATCGATACAAATTAAATATACTCAAGAAGCATTCTAGACAAAACAAGCGGCACCTTATATAACTGTAACTAGAAAACGTAGCACTTTTGATCTCATACTCATCCCCACGATTAACAGTCTGCCATCTCTGCATCCCACATGTTACATGAGTACAAGAGAGACTCTAATGTCTAGAGGAACAAGTTATTTGCAGGACAAGAGCAAAGAATCAGAAGTACATAATCTAGTCAATTTACATTACTTAACTGAGCCTTCCCCAAAGCTGATTTGCTTTGTTTGGGGGAAGACATTTCCAAAGTACTTTTAGTCCCAAGCTACAGTGTCAAGTCTACAACGCACATGATCACAAGAGTATCAAATTTTGATGAGTTGCAAAGACCTCGGATGTGATCGGCATAGTACCAGAATCCCAAGGCTTTCTGCTGTCTACCAGGTTATATAATATAAGAACTAGAACAGTAATAAAGAATTGACTCATCGTCCAAGATTACAAAGTTAGGCAAGCAAGTCTAACTATGGGAAGACTCCCTAACGATTGGCTAGCAACTGACAGATGTTGAGAAGCAAAGGAAATGGCAAGAAGGCTAAAGTGATAGCCTACATGGCTGAAGGGGACAAAACAGAAAGCAATAACCCAAACTATTAGTTAACAAGAGAGATTTATAGCAGCACAATAATTAATAACTAAACTTAACGAATAATATAATATACTTTTGGTATATTACATCAAGGACATATTCACTACAATCTCTTTCTTCAACAGTTGGGTTGATCTGATACAGGCTAGACTTGTATATAGAAAAAAAGTATTTCCAACCTCTTACAATTATCAGCTGGATTCATAATGGTACTATGAGAATAGTGGGTGGCTTACTTTTTTGGAGGGTGTTGATTAGATCATGTATTTTGATAAGCTATCACCTAGCCTACAAACCTAGGAATGGGGAAAACATTAAATTTGGAGTATACTCGATAGTAGGGTTGGAAAGGTCAAATTTACTCTCAAATTGAAACGGAAATTTTGATGACTTCCAGGAATATACAAGTGCTTGCATATGTATACTTAGAACTAGACTTGCATGACAAGAATGACTAGTGTGCTGTAGAAGACTTAGGTCTAGATGGTGATCATTAGGCAGAATGGGAAACTTATACTTCCAAATTGGTCAATGCTTCAATATTACACTCAGAGACTAGCCAAATGAATTGATATGGATTAAGAATAGGGATGGAGGGAAGTACGGGGTTAAATAGGGTTCTATTGCATTATCCACTAACTTGTTGGTTGATATTTCAAGCGGGTGGTGTTTCATTTGGAAACTACCATCGCAACCCAAAGAAATATATTTTGGATGGTTTTGACTCTATAACGAGATCCAAACTTGGGACAACCTTAAGAGGAGAGGAAAAATATGTCCAATTTTTTTTCCATACCTATAGAGAATAGGAAAATATTCTCAATAACTTATTTGTGCACTAGAGATTCACTTAGGTTGTTTGGTCAACAATGTATGCTTTGGGTCAAAGGATAGTATGAGAAGAAGACTCTCTTAATGAAGCCTAGGACAATTACTTTAAAATCCCTATAAACTCAATGTATTTAGCTCTTCCTCTTACCAATATGTGGGATACTTGGATATCTAAGAATGAGGCTATTTTTAAAAACAAGTATCCCTTGATCTCAATGAATTTACATAGATCCAAATATTTATTGAAGGACCCGAGGTGACAGGAAAAACAAACAAGCAAGAAAATTGGACCCACCTAGTATTGATCCAAATCAACCAACTATTTTTGCAATGGGGAATCAAGTGGAAACCCTGGAAAGTGTGGATTGGTAGGTTCATTACTGACAAATATAGGAACATCCCTTTTCAACAGGCACTATACATTAAAACAAACAATTTTGTAGAATTACAGGGAATGTATATAGTTAAAAATGGCACAAATCTACTCTCTCCCTAACATGGTGATCTTCTTGGACTCAAAACTCATAACCAGTTGGATAAACCAAAGCTCAATATGCTCCAACATCTATTTGTATCCTCTCTTGGAAACGATCAAAGGATAACTGCCAAATGTAAGTATTGCTCACAATTATCAAGAATTCAATAAGAAGGTTGATTCCTTGGAAAACTTAGCTTGCCAGTTAGATATGGGTTAGATAAGAATAAAAATTAAGGACCCATATGGGAAGGTCACAGTATTGGAATTAAAAATCATATGATTTCTACAAGATGAAATGGTTTAGTAACAGAACTGTCAATACTACTCATATGCAAGGGTTGAGAACTGTCAATGCTATTTTTAAAAACAAGTATCCCTTGATCTCAATGAATTTACATAGATCCAAATATTTATTGAAGGACTCGAGGTGACAGGAAAAACAAACAAGCAAGAAAATTAGACCCACCTAGTATTGATCCAAATCAACCAACTATTTTTGCAATGGGGAATCAAGTGGAAACCCTAGAAAGTGTGGATTGGTAGGTTTCATTACTGACAAATATAGGAACATCCCTTTTCAACAGGCACTATACATTAAAACAAACAATTTTGTAGAATTACAGGGAATGTATATAGTTAAAAATGGCATAGATCTACTCTCTCCCTAACATGGTGATCTTCTTGGACTCAAAAATCATAACCATTGTATAAACCAAAGCTCAATATGCTCCAACATCTATTTGTATCCTCTCTTGGAAACGATCAAAGGATAACCGCCAAATGTAAGTATTGCTCACAATTATCAAGAATTCAATAAGAAGGTTGATTCCTTGGAAAACTCAGCTTGCTAGTTAGATATGGGTTAGATAAGAATAAAAATTAAGGACCCATATGGGAAGGTCACAGTATTGGAATTAAAAATCATATGATTTCTACAAGATGAAATGGTGTAGTAACAGAACTGTCAATACTACTCATATGCAAGGGTTGAGAACTGTCAATCATCTATTTTTAAAAACAAGTATCCCTTGATCTCAATGAATTTACATAGATCCAAATATTTATTGAAGGACCCGAGGTGACAGGAAAAACAAACAAGCAAGAAAATTGGACTC
>LPNX010545038.1:0-10519 GCA_001517045.1 Pseudotsuga menziesii | reverse complement strand
TAAGTATTGCTCACAATTATCAAGAATTCAATAAGAACTGTCAATGCTATTTTTACAAGAGATATGGGTTAGATCCATATTTATTGAAGGACCCGAGGTGACAGAAAAAATAAACAAGCAAGAAAATTGGACCCACCTAGTATTGATCCAAATCAGCCAACTATTTTTGCAATGGGGAATCAAGTGGAAACCCTGGAAAGTGTGGATTGGTAGGTTTCATTTGTATTACTGACAAATATAGGAACATCCCTTTTCAACAGGATCTATACATTAAAACAAACAATTTTGCAGAATTACAGGGAATGTATATAGTTAAAAATGGCACAGATCTACTCGGACCCGAGGTGACAGGAAAAACAAACAAGCAAGAAAATTGGACCCACCTACTATTGGTCCAAATCAACCAACTATTTTTGCAATGGGGAATCAAGTGGAAACCCTGCAAAGTGTGGATTGGTAGGTTTCATTACTGACAAATATAGGAACATCCCTTTTCAACAAGCACTATACATTAAAACAAACAATTTTGCAGAATTACAGGGAATGTATATAGTTAAAAATGGCACAGATCTACTCTCTCCCTAACATGGTGATCTTCTTGGACTCAAAACTCATAACCAATTGGATAAACCAAAGCTTAATATGCTCCAACATCTATTTGTATCCTCTCTTGGAAACGATCAAAGGATAACTACCAAATGTAAGTATTGCTCACAATTATTAAGAATTCAATAAGAAGGTTGATTCCTTGGAAAACTCAGCTTTCCAGTTAGATATGGGTTAGATAAGAATACAAATTAAGGACCCATATGGGAAGGTCACAGTATTGGAATTAAAAATCATATGATTTCTACAAGATATAATGGTGTAGAAATGATTACAATAATCTGTTTTAGGTGCTTCTATTAAAACATGTGCATACTCTTAAGAAGTAATTATCCCCATTTGAGCAAAGTCATCTCCTTTGCACTTGCATGCTCCTATACAATAGGATTTGCAGTTTTAGGATTGGGAAATGAACTTTATGTGATTGGTGGGGTCATTGGACCAGGTCGACAGAATCTTGATATACAACAACTTTCTGATGTGGATATTTTAAGCGTTAAAATGAACGACCAATATGGCATCTAGCAACACGTATGACACGTTGCCGAGGCACTATAGTTGGCTGTACTGTACTAAGAATTTAGTTTGTGGCAATTTAATGTTACCTTAAATTTGTGAGTATTTCCAAGATACTGAATTTAATTCCCGTGTCCAAGCTACTGATTCTGTTGATATAATACAAGTGGCGTAATTATTTTTTAATATGTTTTCCACTCAGCATGCAAATAACATGCATGCAACAAAATGTAGCAAAACACAACTAAATTGGATTCAGATATGAAACTCAATCAAGTCTAATTGAACTTGCAAATTATATAATTATTGTATGTAACTCTGATTTATTGTATGTAAGTATTCGGTATTCACACCTTGCATTTCTTTAGGTATTATTAAAATATTGTGGAAAGGATAAAGATGTCACCCTTCTTGCTAAGTTGACTTTTGTGTTTCCTAAACTTGCCTAAACTTGCAATAGCAAGCCATTTGATTCCTCACCTTTTTTTTATTGTGGCCTGGTGTAATTAGAGTGTCTGGAATCCAACTAAAGACATCATTCATGTCTTGCATGAAAATCCAGAGACCCAGAAATTGGCCATATAAAAGTTGTATATAATGTTTTCCTGGATATTGATATATGGAAGATCTTGGAATGCTATATCTAACTGTCTTTGTATCTAGCCATGTAGATATCTAGCTTTGTGGTATGCACAATGCTTATTTCAGGTAAGTGCAATTTATACTTGGAAGCTGAAGTCACAGGTTTGTTCACAGAATTAGGTAAGGATGCTGTGACTATGAAGTGGATGACTTTTTATCTCAACCTAGGAAGAAAATAACCTTTGCCAGATTTGGAGTGGCATCTTGTCAAGTGATTTTCAAGGATATAATTTTCCTAATCAACTGGAGTTCCCTGCCAACCTTCTGCAATCTAATGATGATCTTGTCAAATAGTGAATGTCTTTAGGCAATGCCTAAAGACATTCACTATTTGACATTCAGAGAGCATAGTTGGTGGGTTTTACATTTTTTATAACCATATTTGTGGACTTGGGGAGGAAGGCTAGAAGGGGTTTTCTCTACCTTTGAATAGTTCAATGGTTTTCATGGATGTTGACTTGGCAGTATGCAAACCCCAACATTTAATTTCTCTTGATCATTAATTTCACATTTAATGATTTGTAACTTGTTCCAGTAAGTTCAGCACAAAACAAATTATCCTTTCGAGGTTGTAGGTACCAATTATGATTAGGAGTTTGGTCTGATCAAATGGCAGCCTGCAGGAACTGTCTTGACATTCAGAGAGCATAGTTTGTGGGTTTTACATTTTTTATAACCATATTTGTGGACTCGGGGAGGAATTCTATAGAAGCGGTTTTCTCTACCTCTAAATAGTTCAATGGTTTTCATGGATGCTGGCTTGGCAGTATGCAAACCCCAATACGACTACTAGACGACTAATGTAAAGAAACAACAGAAAAGGAGGTGGGTTCAATCCTTGAAGAGAAAAATTCTTATGAAGAAAATAAAAAATATAAAAAAGCACAAGTAACAGGCTGGTATAAAAAAAAAACAAATACTTGTTATGCTCTAAAAAAACCAAATACCAAATAAATAAATAAATAAAGCAAATACCTGTTCTGCTCCATATGCACTTCCTCCTCTGCTTGCCATTGCTGCAAAGCACAAGTAACAGCTTGGTGCGGTGCTTTTGCTTAATCTTCTCAACCTGCAAGGGCGAAATATGCATTCAACCTGAAAGAACCCCTGTTTTTTAAGTTTCCTCCTTCCACACTGGTCGCCACTATGTCCACCTGTGTGCTGGCCGTGGATTTGAGTCCAGGATTGCGCTGAGCCCTTCCTGCGATTTGGCATTGATCGGGGGCGCTTTCCTGGGTGCCACTATGTCCACCTGCTTGCTGCCCGGGGATTTGAGTCCAGGATTGCGCCCAGGAATGCGCCTAGCCCTTCCTGCTATTTGACATTGATTTGGGGTGCTTTCCTAGGCGCCAATTAAACCTGGGATAGCGCCAACCTTGGGAAATCATGTAAATATATCCCAGGATTTGGCTAAGCCCTCATCTTTCAGTAGAGGCAGTCTACGGCTCTATTCGCTGGTTCATCAAATCGTTGTTGACTGAGGGGGTTGCAGGCAACATTATCCTTCCCTCCACCTATCGAATCAATGAAACTCCTGAGGACTGTAGTAATCTTCTGCGCGGGGTTTAGTGGAAGGTAGGCATGGTAGCTTCTGAGCGGGGTTTACTTGAAGGTAGGCACGGTAGCTTCTGCTCGGGGTTTAGTGGCAGGTAGGCACCCTTAACTTCAATGTAAATCTCTCAATTTCCAAATTTCCAGTTACATGTTCCATCTCTGAAAGGGGTTAGAAGGATTTGTTTCTCACTTTCCTCGTGCTACCCCTTGGTTGGATAACACCCAGTATGATCCCTCACTATCATTTTGTAAAAGTAAAACCCTCCTTTTGGCCGGCATGAACCCGTATCCATTCGAAAAGAAGGATTTGAGGCCGCCATTTATTTACAGACACACCAGTGGCTTCGATTCTCATGCCCATCGGACAGCTTTGCTATTGCTAGTGGTTTTGGATTTTGACCTATAAATGAATTTCTTCATCTGCCTTTACGTGTGAGAATTTTCCAATATCTGCTTCATCAAATACATAAAATGGATGGAAAAAGCTAAGCACCTTGTTAAATAGCTTCGGCTTTTTGGCTTCTTCGACTATGCTCCACTGTTCGCTGTGTTGTGATGATTCATTTAATCATTCTGTATTGCAGCTGTGTTGTTCTTTTCATCCCCTTCCCCCGGTGGGGGTAACCACACTAATTTTTTTGTTGCTTCAGCTTTCTCTCTCCAGCAGTACCTCATAGGTTGGTTCCCCACGTTGCCTCTGACCCCCACACACTACATAGCAAGTATCGTTGCATTTTGAAGTGTTTTTACCCTGAGGACGTTACTATTCAACTAATTACCAAACTCAAATGCATGTAAATCATAGTATTTATCTCAAACCCTAAACAATTAACACTTAAATGGAGCCACAACAACACCAGTTTATCTTTTATTAGTTAGTATACACATTTTTTATTCACTTCTATAACCAAAGTCGTCAAGTTTTTTCATGATTCCATGTAATTATAAGTTTTTTCACTGTTTTGAAAAGTTGTTTTTTATGATAGTTTATTTGGCAGTATACAAGTTTGGTCTATAGATACACATCAAGTACACAATAACACAACTATTGGCCAACAACTTTGGGTTTTTGGGACATCTTGAAGCTCTAGTATTATACTTACTATGTCTTGTTTTTTTATTAACATGCTCTATAACATGGTCGCAACTAATTTTCAATATAAGAAAGATATTATATCTATTAGAAAAATACATATTCTTTTTCTAGGGTACTTTAATGCTAGAACACAAGGTAAGTAAGTTGTAATCCTAAGAAACATATAAAACTCTAATATTTTTTTTGTTATAAGACCATTTCATTAAATTTGGATTCACTTTAGTCTAAGCCTCTTCGAAGATAGGTCAAATCAATTTTTCCAAAGTGTGATATTGGGGTTTCTAAAGTGAAAAATATAATTCTAAATGTGCCAATATCATACTGAAAAATAGAAAAATGGATTTAGAAGTGATAAACCCCATGAAAAAAATCCCCCATACTACCTCTCGATTGCTTCAAGCCATACTACTATTGCTCCTTTAACAATTCTCCATTGTTTGTCAATAAACTAACGATTGAAATTCCTCTTAGTTTATTTTTCTTTCAAGCAAACATTCAAATCCCTCTAATTTGCTCCTCATTGTATGATATATTTCAATATTATTACCATTTAATAAAATTTGTTATCGTTATTGTTTATTACAGGAGCCGGAGGAGGCCATGGACACAAATCAAGACATTTCTGAGCAGGAAAGAAGACCTCGTACTATTAAAGCACGCCGCATGCGAAAGTGGGTGGAAGAGGATATGCCAATAGAGTCTACAGATACAATAGAAACTGACCATAATGAACGAGGGGTTATTCATGATGATAATACATGGGATGAATACTTACAATTGTTGTTTTAAGTTGTTCAATATCAATTCAATTAGATAATTGTACAATACAATAACATTATATAGTCTATGATCCAATCTTGGAAAAAATTAATGCATGTGTTGCTTATTTTAGGTTGACAATGCAATCAAAGAAAATGAGGAGCTGATGCATTATGTTAGACCAATACAACGATCTATCCTTAGACATGGGCCTCCTACTGTTAAATCATGCAGAAAACAATGGGTGGAAGAAGATATGACAATGGAATCTGCAGATCCAACAACAAATGAGCACAATGAACAAGAGGTTAGTCATGACAATACTACATGGAATTAATACTTTGAGATGATTGTTGATTGTGGATGTTCTACATGTCGTGGAAAGAAAAAATTCAAACGTGAAATTGTACAAAGACGTTACATAAATGGTTACAATATTTTAACCAATAATTGTTATGATCTAATATTAAATCATGGTTGCATTTAATTATAGGTTGATGCTGATGATACGGCTACTAATGGTCAAGGTCCAACTAGGTTGTTAAGAATTCAACGTGATGATCCAATTCATCCTTTAAACCATACTAGGAGAAGAAGAGAAGCATTGAAGAGAGAACTACCACCTGCAAAATTTGAAGAATTAATGAATTTAGCAAGAATTGATGGCATGCCTCATCATGTTCATAGTGAACATGATGACGAAAATGAAATGCACAAAGAAGGATTGAATGAAATGATCACAAGTTTCTTTGGGGATGGAAACAGTGATGAGGGTGATGATCCTATGCATAACATTAATGATGATATAGAGGGAAATTGCCACCATAAAAAATTTGACGATATTAACATTCATGAATCAATCAAGCAAGCAGCAAAGATAGTCGTGTTCAAGTCGGGTGCAAGTAGAACATCAAAGCTTTCATGCACATTAATATTATTGGAAATCAAGTCATTATTTGGTTGGTCAGATAAGAGCTTCACTACTTTGCTAAAGTACGTTGAATTATATTTATAGATTTGCATTGTTAATTGGTTTACACAATTAGTAGATAAGTATTAAATTCAATCGAATTTATTTAAGTGGACTTTAAATGGATATATGTTATATAAACAATGATATTAAATGAAATTTCTAACGTGTTTCTCTGAAAACAATATTACAGGGCACTAAAGGATAAAATATTCCCCGAAGATAATGTGTTGCCATCAACTTGTAGAGAAGCACATCAATTGTTGGTTGAGTTAGGGGTAGAATATAAGCAAATTCATGCATGTCAAAATGATTGCATCTTATATAGAGGTGAATATCAAAATAAACAAGAATGTCCTGTATGCAAAGAGAAGAGATATCGTACAGATGTACAAAGTCCTACTATTCCAAATAAGGTTTTATGCCACATGCCAATTATACCTAGAATTCAACGAATGTTTCGTTGCAAGTCACTTGCACAATTGATGGAATGGCATGCAAAGAATAGGAGTAAAGATGGATTCATGCGAATTACAGCAGACTGTAAAGCAATGAAACACATAGAGGAAAAATGGCCAGGAAAATTCAAAGATGAACCCCGTAGTATTAGATTTGGGCTTGCAATAGATGGAGTGTGCCCATTCTCTTCCATGAGCGCAACTCATACTGTTTGGCCAGTCGGATTGATAGTATACAATATTCCCCCATGGATGAGTGTTAGAAAGGAGCACCTTATGCTAACTCTCATTGTTCTAGGAAAACATCAAGTAAAAAAAATGGATGTTTATATTGCGCCTTTTATTGATGAAATGCAATAGTTATGGAAAGGCATAAGAATGTATGACATATCACGTCCTCCATCAAACAGGTTCTTCATGTTCCGATGGAATACTATGTTGGACAATTCATGATTTCTCGAGACTTGGTTTTTGTTCAGGTAAGAAAAATAATTTTCATATTTGCACATCATAATTTATTTCCAATTCAACTTGCATATAACTATTACATTATTATAATTTTGTTATAAAAATTAGTTATTGGATTGCAGGGCTAAAAACAAAAGGTTATTTTGCATGTCCAAGATGCGACGAACAATTTGAGGGGCGATATTCTAAAGATCTACGCAAAGTTGTTTATGCAAACAATAGGGTTTTTCTACCATCGGATCATAAGTTTAGAAATCGCCTAAAGAATCAATTTGATGGAAAAATTGAAAATAGAACTCCTCCCAAGGTTATGAGTCCTGCTGATTGGCTTAAAAGGTATAAAGATGCTGAATTGAAATCTTGGAATGATTTTTTTTCTTCATGATCATTCAATTGAGGAACCAGAACAAGTTATGGTTGAAATTCCAAAAGGAATGAATAGGAAATCCATATTTTATGATCTCCCTTACTGGAAGGATCTATTAATATCTCATTTACTAGATCCTATGCATATTTTAAAAAATGTCCCTGATTCTATTTTTAGACATATAGCAGGCAAAGATAAAGACACCTTATCATCAAGGAGAGATATTGCTCTTTCACGTACTAAATTTGATAGAAAACATTTGTGGCCAAATCAAGAAAATGAATCATATGCAGAAGCACTATGGATTCTAAAAAAGAAAGAACTGGATCAACTAAAAAGTGTGATACATTCAATAAGAACACCCACTGGCTATGGCTCGTCATTGAATAAAGCTTTTACAGTAGATGGACATGTCACAGGATTTAAAACACATGATTGCCATAATTTTATGAAGGTATTTGAATCAATTAATTATTATTGTTATTACTTACTTACTTTTTTTTATAATTATGATAAATTGATATTAATGAACTCTGGTAAATGGGTTTGATAGCATATCATGCCATTGGAAATTAGAGGGGATTCATGTCTTACAACTGACTTAAGGAATGCCATAAGTCGACTGTCAACGTTTTTAAGGTATATTGTGGGTTGATATTTACAAGGTTTCTGGTATGAAATGTTATTGTGTATGATGCAATGATATATTATATTTCATTTTAAATGTCATAGATGTTCATATTAATTTTGTGTCATTTATTAGGTGGTTGATCTCTAAAGAGATCCATGTGTGTGAAGTGCCAAAATGGAAGAAGGAAATTGTTGAAATTGTGTGTGTATTTGAGAAGGAGTTCCCTACAAGTTTTATGGACCTACAAGTACATTTACTTATACACCTAGTCGATGACATTGAAATAGCATGCATCGTTTCAACGAGGTGGATGTTTTTCTTTGAGAGGTACATGAAAACCTTAAAAAGATATGTCCGACAAAAGGCACGTCTAGAGGGTTGCATGGCTGAAGGGTATGTATTGAATGATGCATTTTTCTTCCTATGCGAATTCCTTGGTAAAGAGTTGGTAGATGGTCCACAATTTTGGGATGAAGAGTGTGCATCAGATATTATAGATGGAGAAAAACCTCAAAGTAATGGTGTTCAACAAGAAATTGGTAAGTACAATCATCATTATTGTGATTATGTTTAGAATCATTTACTATATAGTTTTGTGTTTATCAAAATAAAATAATAACATTTACATTTTGAATTATAAGTGTTGATTTTTAATAGGTGTCGATGAAAGTGCCATGCTTGACAAGTTCATTCTATACCAGATGGACTACATGAATAAATGGATTGATTTGTACGATATAAAAAGGGAAGAAGTGTTAGAAGCAAGGAGACAGTTTAAGAGATTGAACCAAAGGAATATCCCACTTCCCACAGATCTTTCTGGTGAATGGGGAAAAGATTGCACTCTACAATGGATCACTGAACAAATTCAAAACCGAAGGGATGAGGAAGGTATAGATGCAAACATAACAAAAGATGAGATCAACATTTCTAGAGGATGTGAACGAAAGGTAAAGTATGATATTCTTCAAGAATGTTGCTTGAAATTCTTAAAAAATGTTGTTTGAATATATTCATCAAACTATTAATTATTTAATTATGAATAATTGTATTTATTTGCACTAAAAAAATGGCCTTTCACAGGTGAGAAAGTATCCCGCAATGTGGGAATATGGTCGTCATTATCGTGTAGAAAGAGTAGATGTAAAGAGATAACATTTGATTGTGGGGTTATGGTTGATTTCAAGCAATCAAGTCGAGCAAGTTCAAAACATAAAAACATTGTTGAAGGGAATCTTTAATATGTTGGAAAAATACAAGAAATTATTGAGTTGGATTACCGCTCTTTCAAATGTTGCATTTTTAAATGTAAATGGTATGAAGCATTTGAGAGGACAAGAAGACATGATACCCATAGTGGATTGTTTTCTATAGACTCCTCAAAGTACCTACTAGAGGATAAGGAGCCTTATGTTCTACCAATTCATTGTGAGCAGGTATTTTTTTCCTAAAACATAATATAAATATAAGAAGCATTAGTCGTCAATATTTTGATAATTCATTGCCTATTGGGAATATATATGTGTTTAATGATAACAATAAAAATGTAGTAACATATGTCTAATATATGGATGTCCTTCATGCGCAGGTATTTTTCTATGAAGATATTTTGGATCCAAAATGGATATTTGTCATTCATTATGATCCAAGATTAAGACATGTTTTCGAAGATGCTTCAATCGATACTGAGAAAACCAATGATGACCAACCAAATATAGTTGAGGGAGAACAAATTGGCATCCATGATGATGTTCAAGTTGAAGAAGATCTAGTAGAAGAATGTGAAGATGATAATGATGACAATATTCCTTTAGCAATATGGAGAAGCAGGGTCATAGGTGCATCTTCAGAAGATGCTATCATGGAGGAAGATGATATTATGGAGGAAGATAATATGGATGATATTGAAAGCAATGATGAAAATAGATCTGGTGACATTCATGTAACCGATCTGGAAACAAATTTTATTGATACAGAATGTGATGAAATTGAAGATGAGGATGATTACAATACCACTTTAGCTGGATGGTGTAGCAAGAATAATATTAGGTACTTGCAAGAACATATGAACATTGACAAAGAAACATTGGAAGACCTAGATGCATATTATAATGTGAATGAAGACTTCTAAATTTACAGTCGGATATGTAATTCATATTTAAATAATAATGGTTTTTATGTCCCATTTTAAAATGCTTCGTTATTATTTGGATGCAATAGTCATTCAATTACTATGTTTAAAAGTCATAGTCTAAATTAATGTGTTGATTCTTGTCTCTATACTCGTTACCTAGTGCAATGTCCAAGGTTAAAATGTTTATAAGTTAATATGACTTGGTAGCCAAAGATAACAATAATTAGTTGGATAATAGGTATTGTGGTTAGTTTCATCTATTGGTTGATAATGGTTAGAAGTGATATGAAGTTATTCGTTGAGAATTAAAAAAGGTTA